>JAYJMB010032490.1:0-35595 GCA_036873735.1 Pouteria campechiana
GTTTACTCGGACTCATGCCTATTTATTATATATTTTTAGCTAACAGGCTAGGTGAAGACTCTCAATGGTGGATTAGGATTGATAAGCATGATTACAAGAAGTATGATGGTATAATAAAATGTCAGGATTGGAATTACTTTTGTATAATCATAAAATTGTATTAATGATGTATTTGATATTGTAACGACATGCAATATTAATGATAAATGTATGTGATATTGAAATGGAGTATGTTATTGTCATCATGGGGTGATACAGATTCTTGGTTGTGGGTGAGTTGCAATTTTTAGTGAGTTTATGGTCAATGTGATTGATAATTATGTTTCATATTAGAAATTTTTGATAATGATATTAGAAGTTTATTTTATTGATGTATATCAAGTTTTAAATCTTGAAAATACAAGATAGACTTTGCTAAAACTTTGGCAGAATTTCTCTTAAAAATAGGAAAATAGTAGAATTATGGGAATACTTTCCTTAACAAGAAGGGAAGTAGTAGCATCCTGCATAAGTCCTGGTGTGGTGTTGTGAAAACACATAGGGTGAGGGTGCGGGGCATTACATATTCTAATAGCCTCAATTATGGCAACAACAACATATGATTCTTCAAAGCCTTCCTTCCTCTTAGCAGTACCCTTTTACTACCAATCTTGCTTTATTTCTTACCACTATACTAGATTCATCTAGTTTGTTCCTAAAGACCCACTTGGTTCCTATAGCAGATTGATTATTAGGCCTTGGAATAAGTTGTTAGTCCCGAAGATTAGGCAAAAACCTAAGATGGGAGGGGTAAATTGGGTGCTTAAAAAATTATTTCTCAACCCCTTTAGGATTGTTCGTCCTTTTAGCAATCAATCACTCGAATAATAAATGCACAACTAAACAAGACATAATGATTTTTATAGTGATTTGTGTAAACACTCTACTCAACTTTTCTAAGAACGCTTTTCTCTTAGTGTCTTAGGTTCCACTATTCCTAATAGCAAAAATATAATAGTGCTTCTAGCACTCTTCTAGATTCCAACTCTAGGGGGCATAAATAGTGCTCCCAGCACTCTTCTAGATTCTAGCTCTAGGGAGTATATTCACAGTGCTCCTAGCACTCTTCTAGATTTCAGCTCTAGAGGGCATAAATAAATAGCTTTGTTTGCACTTAGACAGTCAGAGTTCTTCTTGAGTCTAATCTCAACCACTAGCTCAAGGAACTTTACAAGAAATGGATATTAGAAGTTTAAGCATATGAATTTCTCAGTAAGAATAGAGAAAGGTTTCTGAAAATTGAATGCAAAAGTAAATGATCTTCTTAAAGGTAGTTGAGAGTCTTCAAAGAAAATTGAGGAGGGTTTGAATGCAAGGCTCTTGACTCTTGAAGGATTGCAAAAGGTTTAGCTTAGATCAGTAAATTCTCTCAAAAGGATTTTGATTGATTTTCTCAATACTTTGTTAGTTACTTCTACTCCAATGATGCTTCATTTATAGCTGCTTTAAATTCTAGTCGTTGGTGGTAAGTGAGCTCCATTAATGATAGAACACATTCTGATTGGTGTATTTTGAATTCTCTAACTTTAGCTTAATCCTCATATGTTGGAATGCCTACAGCGCTGACCTTGGAGAATATGATTTTTGGTTTCACAATAAGCTCTAGTCAAGGTATTACAGCAACGGCTGCCTCTTTCATCAATACAGAAAGATCATTATTAATGCTGAGTGAAGACCAATGATTCATTCTAACTATTGCTCATCTTTTACTTATGATAGAAGAAGTATCTATTCAGTTGTCCATAAGACAATGTTCCTTCATCTTTGTCTTTCATAAGTAGCAGACGAATCACCCTTTCTATTATTGCCAGAAGAATCATCCATTTAAGTGCTTTGTCTTATAATTTGTTTGCTACACTGTAAAAGCACAAATGTCTTGTTGCTTCAGCACTTCATCTGTTGGATTTGTCTGTTGAATTGTAGAAGCACAGATGTCTAGTTTCTTCAGTACTTCATCTAATGAGTTGTTTGTTATGAGTGACAGACTATGCTTTAAGGCACAGACAAAATTTCCTCATGGCTTTGTCATATAATAGACAAACTCAGTTTGAACAGATGAACTTCTTTGCTTGTGATACAACCCTTGTTTCTTTTGCTTTGTTTGTCAACAACAGACAATCATTGGCTTGTTTGTGATAGACAAAGTCTCTGCTCTACCATATGATCCTTTCATCTCTACTTTGTCTGTAAATTGCAGACAAAATTTTTATTCTGCTGGAAGATTTTCACTCCTTTCACCTTTTTCTATTTTCATCAGACAACCATTGGCTTAAATGTGGCTTGCTTATGATAGATGAAGTCTATTGTATGCACACTGTCTTGCATCCATCAGATATAATCTTTTACTTTGACAGACGAATGAAAACAGTCGAGTTATTTTCATTCATGGTTTGTTTGTTACAACACTTTGTCTTTTGCTTCTTTACTTCCTGAAGCCTTGTAGCCATGGAATCTGTTTTCTGTGCTCATTTTTCTTTAAGACTTGGAACTTGATTCTGTATGCTAAAACCTTGATAACAACCATTAGTACATAATCTTTAACCAAATTTTGTTTATCATCGAAACTATGCATTTATGTCAACATTCTCCCCCTTTTTGATGATGACAAAACTTGAATAAAAATTATCCCATAAAAGATAATCTCCTCCTAAATGTATGCAGAACAAAAATGTTTACAATGTTTAAACATTCCACAAGTTGTCATCTTCTGATGTTTTCTTATTTTGTTTTACATGTATTCTCCCCCTAATTATTTAGAATGTATTCTCCCCCTGATTAGTTAAAAAGTACGCATTTTTATATTCCCTTTTTAAGATAATTTACATAGTCTTTCTCCCCCTTTTTGTCAAAAGCAAAAAGAAAACATCCACTCCCAATAAGTATAGGCCAAACATGAAAAGAGAAACAAATAAGGATAGTATTTAATTTCATTTCAGTAACAGCAACAATACAAAGTAGGTTGGCCTAGACACAAATATTCTAAGTTTGGGGAGATGGAGAGAGAGAGAGAGAGATTATTGTGGACCCGAAGAGGGTATCCATAAGGTAGGGGATGTGCATCCAAAGCTTTGAGTTGTTTCTTCAAGTGTGAAATACCAAGGTTTTGAATGGTGGATGGGAAGATGAGGGGTTGGAGATGGATGTAATATACTTGTTTGTTCCATTCCCCTCATCCTCAAATGCCCAAGATGATAATAATATGTGAACCAAGGCTATTTGGCAATGATGAGATTGATGAATGGTGTCGGCAAGGCTAGATTTTAAAGGGAAATACTTCTGAAAGAATGAATGGAAGATTGGTGAACATAAAAGCATTATCATCCATCCAGGAGACAAACTAAAGAAGCAATGGTTGATTCTTCCGTCCCCACCATGCATTTGTTTTCTCTCTTTCATCCTACCTATATTCCCTCATCAGTTCGCTTACCATAAGTCAATACCATGCTCAAGAGGTCATCAACCAAGTGGTTTCAACCACATTCCAAGTGGACACAGCCACAAACAAATGGACTCAACTTTCTTACACAGTAGGTGTGATTCAGTCCCTCCCTACAATTCCATTTATTAGTGTTACAAGACTCTTAACTAATATTTCTGGTGTCTCACCATCACTGCATTTTAGAAATAGTAAGCTCTCCTTTCACACCTACTAAGTAATTAGAAGAGTCACACATCCAACAGGCTAGCCTCTTCACCATCAAGGTGGTAATATCAACAAGGCCCATTCATGGGCTAAACAATTAACAAACCCTCCCGACAGGCATTCAAACCTAATTTCACAAAACCAACAATTCAGTAGGCATTACACACAATTACTCAACATATGTTTGTCTAATTAGTTTTTAACTAAATCACAAAATAACTCTTCAATAGTTTAATGCTTTCTAATGTATATCAATTTATTTCATTAATCCCAAGTATTTTATTTCTATATCATCCTTTAACTCAGCCTAACATTTTATGTTTTGTATTTTCCTTAAATTATCTTCCAAAAATATATATTCAATTAATATAAATATAATAAATATACTCAAATAAACAAAATAACTAATATACAACACAAAAATCATAAAATATGCCATGTTGCCCATCAACGCACTGGCGCCAGCGATGCCACCCGTCTGCCTCCTTGATGGTTCTTCAACATGGCCAACACCAGCGGCATCAGGCATTTGCCTCTCACCTCTTGACCTGTTTTCTTCCATTCTTAAGTTTACTTCAATCCATCTTATTTAATACTATTGATTGCCATATTCCACATTTCCTTTTATGCTTCATTTACATTTTGTACCTCATCTACATATATAAAAACTTTTATTCTTCATACATATACATCAATTGGATTCTCTACATTCCTCTAAGTATGTCATAGCTGAATAATCATGTCAAATTGCATCAAGTCACTATGTTATACTTGTATTCTTTCCTTTAACTCATTATCCTTATAATTCTTATACTATCTTAATCATTTTCAAGAATACAAATATATCATACAATAATACTTATTTAATTTCAACACCATTTGCATGAATTTCATAAACTTTCATTCAAACATCAATAATTATAGAAAATTAACCTGCTTAGCTTGGAATTACCTACCACAACTTTTGTTTACTAAAAGCTTTGGGTCTACAAGATTTGCTACTTTGTTTGAAGATCCTACATTAAAATAACATACCTCCTAGTTATTTGAATGCCACAGTACCTAAAACATTGAGTTTCTACAATAAGTCTTAAATCCCTTAACCTATTGCTAGCTAAGGTTTATTCTATGACCTACTCAAATTTTGCTTAGGAGATGATTATGAGACCATTAGTAGAAGCTAGTCATGTCGTACATCTCTTAAGGGCATGTCATTAAACATGTAGGAGGCCTTTCTCAAAGTTCATATTCCTAGGTAAGATTAACCTAAAATTCTTTACCCAAACTACATATACACCTATCTTAACATGTTTACTATCCCAATTAACATTCAACTTATCCAATTCATAAAGAATTCTACATTTTCTCCATTTCCTAACTTTTCCCAAAACCCAACTTCACTCCGTAATCTAGAAGGAGTGAAATTTTCCTAACAAAATGAGATTAGTGTGAATAGAATCACTTACATCTTTATTTCTTTCAAGTGAACTTCCCAACTTTGAATTGTTACTTGAAAACCCAATTCTTCTTTCAACATCCATGACTTGAATGTGTTGAAATCTAGATTTCTTTGATGTAGAAATGATAAAGATCACTTGCCCTTAGTTTCCTAGTGATTTGGCATCAAAATCTGTAAGAATTGGATCTTGTTCAAAATCTGCGGATGTTAGGAGGGTTTAGAGCCAGAAATCAACATGAGATGGGGTTTGGGTAAGGGAATGAATAATTTATACTTATTTTATTTTGGTGCTCGAGTAATGCATGCACCTCAATACTCATGCAGCCTGCTTAGGATGTTTTCTATCATGTTCTATCTTTGTATTTCCTTTCTGTTCATCATAATACTCAACTCATTATTCATGTTCATCAAATTTGCTATTTACTTATCTCATAAAACTCTCAAAGTTTAATGTATGCATGTGTAATGCTCTACCCAATTGAAAAAGGAAAAATTTACACATACCTAAAATTTCATGTGTCACATTCTACCTCTCTTACAAAAGTTTCAACCTCAAAACTTAAGCAAACAAGTAGGGATATTTGGTTTTAATCAACTCTTCCAATTCACAAGTCACTTCTTTTTCTAAGTGCTAATCCCATTGCACTTTCACTATTCGGATAGTCATGTTTCTCAATTATTTCTCTTTAATATCCAATATTCGAACAGGTTGCACTACATATTGCAAATTTTCCTTGATTTGGATCTCTTCGGGTGTCAATATATAGGAAGGATCAGGTTCATATCTTTTAGAGATGACACATGGAAGACATTATGAATTCCACTCAACAATGGGGGTAAGGCAACACGATATGCCACTTTACCAATTTGCTCTAAAATTTCATAGGGACCAATGTATCTTGGACTTAGTTTTCCTTTTGTGCCAAACCGCAATACCCCTTTCATTGGATAAATTTTTAGAAAGACTTTATCTCCCACTTGGAATACCAAATCACATCTTTGCACATCTGCATAACTTTTCTGACGCAAACAATATAGATCTTTTCTTGAATTTGAGCTACTTTTTCAACTGTATCAACAATCATCTATGGTCTTATTACAGTAGTCTCACCCACTTCAGTCCAATACAATGGAGATTTGCATTACGCCAGTATAAGGCCTCAAAAGGAGCCATCTAGATGCTAAAATGATAATTATTATCATAGGCAAATTCATTCAATGACAAGTATTGACTCCAAGCTTTGCCCCATTCCAGAATGCATGGCCTAAGCATGTCTTCTAACTACTAATTCACTCATTCTGTTTGCCCATCTATCTAGGGGTGATAAGTATTACTGAAGTCTAACTGTATCCCCATAGCCTTATGCAGTGCTTTCCAAAACTTAAAAGTGAACACTGAACCTCTATCTAAAATGATCACTTTAGGCACAACATATAATTGCACAGTCTCTTTTTGATAGATCCAAGCATACTTTTTAGCAGTAAATGTAGTCTTGAGAGATATAAAATTATCTGATTTAGTTAATCAATCTACAATGACACATATACTATCAAATCCTGTAGTTGTTTTTGGTAGACCAGCTGTTAACATGAATGCATGATTTTGATGACAAAGAAAACTTGATTGAAGATTATGTACTAATGGTTATTATCAAGTTTTTAGCATACAAAGTTTCAAGTCTTAAAGAAAAATGAGTACAAAAAATATATTCCATGGCAACAAGGCTTGAGCAAGTAAAGAAGCAAAAGACGAAGTGTTGTAACAAACAATGAATGAATGAAAAGGACTCAACTATTTCCATTTGTCTGTCAAAATGGAAAACTACATCTGACGGATGCAAGATAATTTGTATATAATAGATTTCATCTATCATAAGCAAGCCACAATTATGCCAAAGGTCGTCTAATGAGAATAGACAAAGGTGAAAGAAGTGAAGACCTTTTCAGCAAAACAAAAGACTTCATTTGCTATCAACAAACAAAGCGAAGAAGTAAAAATCGTATGGGAGAGTAAAAACTTCATCTATCTTAAGTAAGACAATGATCATCTACTGTCAATAGATAAAGTGGAAAAGCAAGTAGCAAAGCAAAAGATTCATTAGTGACCATCTGTTGTTAACAGACAAAGCAAAGAAATATTCCATCAGACAAAGGCAAGAATAAAACCTATCTACAAATCAACACTTCGTCTATTACTTACAATAGACAAACCTAACAGATGATGCTTTGAAGCAACAAGACATTTATGCCTCCAGGATGCAACAAACAAAAAACTTGAATGGTGAAATTCACCTGGTAGCAATAGAAAGAATGATTAGTCTAGCACTCATGAAAGACAAAGATGAAGAAACTTTGTCTTATGGACAACTAAATAGATACTTCGTCTATTATAAGTAAAAGATAAGAAATGGTCAAAACAAATCATTGGTCTTCGCCCAACATTAATAACAATCTTTCTATATTGATGAAAGCAGCAGCCATTGCAGTAATACCTAGACCAGAGCTTATTGAGAAATCAGAAAACATCTTCTCCAAGGTCGGCACTATAGACATTTCAGCATATGAGGAATAAGTAGAAGTCAGAGAATTCAAAATGCACCAATCAGATTAACTTCTGTCATTAATGGAGTTCACCTACCACCGATGATTAGAATTCAAAGCAGTTATAAATGGAGCATCATTGGAGTAGAAAGAACTAATGAAGTAAATTAAGAAAAATATTAAAACCTTCTTGAGAGCATTTACTGATCTGAGCTAAACCTTCTGCAATTCTTCAAGGGTCAAGAGACTTGCATCCAAACCTTCTTCAACTTTATTTGAAGGCTCTTAACTACCTTTCGGAAGATCATTTACTTCGACATTCAAATTTTAGAAATCTTTCCCTGTGCTTATTGAGAAATTTTTGTGCTTAAACTTTTGATATTCATTTCTTGTTCCTTGAGCTAGTGGTTGTGACTAGAATCAAGAAGAGCTGTGACTGTCTGAGTGCAGACAAGAGCTATTTGGAAATGCTCCCTAGAGCTAGAATCTAGAACAGTGTTGGGAGCACTATGATTACACCCCTTGAAGTTGGAATCTAGAAGAGTGTCGGGGGCACTTGTTTATGCCCCTAGAGCTGGAATCTAGAAGAGTGTCAAGGACACTATTTTATTTCTACTATTGGGAATAATGGAACCTAAGACACGAAGAGAAAAGTGCTCTTGGAAGAGTGAAGTAGAGTGTTTACTTGAACCACTATAAAAATCACTATGTCTTATCTATTTTATGCATTTAGCGTTCGAGCGAGTGATTGTTAGAAGGAAGAGTGACCCTAAAGAGGTTGAGAAATAATTATTACGTACCCAATTCACCTCTCCCCTCTTGTGTCTTTGCCTAACCTTCGATACCAACACTAGTAACAAAATCCATTGTTATGTCTGTCCATTTCCATTCAAGTATCTCAATAGGCTACAATAATCCACCTGGTCTTTGATGTTCTGCCTTCACTTTTTGGCATACTAAACATCTAGCCACATATTTGGCGATATAATTTTTCATACCTTCCCACCAATATTGAGGTCTCTAATCACGATAAATTTTATTACCACTTGGATGGATGGTATATAGAGAATAATGTACTTCTTCTAGCACTTTCTATATTACTGCAAATCCCCAAGGAAATACCAACCGATTCTTGTATCTCATAAGATGGTCTGCACTGATGAAGAAATCTATCAGCTTATTTTATTGTATTCACAGTTTCAATTTCTGAAATTCTTCATCTGATGATTCTTCTAGAGCTATTCTAATTTCATCTGTTAGGGTAGGTTGAATACTTAATTGACACATTTGAGCCACTATTCCATTTATTCCAACTTGCACTTCTAATTTCCTTAGTTCCTTGAATAATTCTATCTTTTGTGTAAGTAAGCTAGCTAAACAGCTCCCAAATTTTTTGCTCAAAGCATCGACTACCACATTTTCTTTCCTAGGGTGATAATGAGTATTCAAATCATAGTCTTCAAGTAATTCAAGCCATCACCGCTACCTCATATTCAATTCTTTCTGAGTAAAGATGTATTTTAGTCTTTTGTGATCAGTGTATACATCACATTTTCCTCTATAAAGATAATGTTGCCATATTTTTAAAGTAAATACTACTAATGCAAATTCCAAACATGTGTTGGATAGTTGTGTTCATGAGGGCATAATTGTCGTGATGCATAAGCTATAACATTTCTATTCTGCATCAAGACACAACCTAATCCCCTTTTGGACGCATCACTATAGATTAAAATCCATCTCGACCTGATGGAAGTGCAAGTATTGATGCTACCACTAACTTCTTCTTTAATTCTTGGAAGGTAGCTTCACACTGATCATTCCATTTAAATAAAATTCTTTTAGAGTAAACTATGCCAATGGCAAAGCAATACGGGAAAATTCATCAATAAATCTTTGATAATACCTAGATTCACAAAAAATTTCTGACTTCCATCATTGTACTTGGCCTAGGCCAATTCACTACAGCTTTTATTTTATGAGAATCCACAGAAATACCATCTCCTAAGATCACATTGTTGTTTCCTGAAGTATGGCTGAACTTAAGAGAGGAGGGGTGAATTGAGTATATAATAATTCATTGCTTAACCCTTTGTTAGACCATTTCCCTCTTCTCATGATTGTGTGTGGTTCATTGTAAGATAAATTATGAAAATAGTAAAGTGCATGAAAGATAAAATAAGCAAGCAAACACACTCATAGACAACATAATTTTTACAGTGGTTTGGGAATCCCATCCCTACATCCACTTTTCTAAGAGCACACACTCATTGTGCCTTGGGTTCCACTATATCTCATATAATGGAAATACAAAGTACTCATAGCACTTTTCTAGATTCTACCTCTAGGAGGCATAAGCAGTGTTCCCAACACTCTTCTAGAGTCCAGCTCCAAGGGGCATAAACATAGTGTTTTCAGCACTCTTCTAGTTTCACTAGTTCACCAGTAAACTCAGTGGTTTTGAAGATCACCAGCAAACTTGATAGTTTTCCAGAGCTCACCAACAACTCTCTGGTTTTCAGATTAACCAGAAAAACTCACACTTTACAAAGTATTACAATTAAGCACAGGGGAAGATATGATCTTTTACAATTCTAACAACATAGAAAGACCTTCCCAAAATGCAAACTCAATGGCCATAAAAATATACAGATTGAAGCTCATGAAAGATACATGACGGTTTAAGCTCTTAGCCATGGGTGGAAGGATTTGCATAAGATTAAGCTCTTATCAGTGTTTTATTAAATTTGTTTGAAGTAAGTATTAGACAAAGTCTTTTTCCAGCTGGACAGACTCTCTTCGTCTCCTACTTTATCATAGACAAAGTTGGTCTTCTTCATTTTCAAATAGATGTGTTTTCCTCTTTGAACTTCTTTTTCCATCCATTGCCTTCTCATTGTTTCTTGAGATTTTGAATAGAGTATTCAGATTGACATTTTTAAGTATATTTTGAAATCTCTGTAACTCAAACTTTCTAAAATGTGACAGATAGTTAGAACAAATATCTGCAATCCTTCACTTGGAGATATGAATGGTTTCTTGATGTCTGATTCTTTCTTAACACTTAGAACCTTCAATTATTATGTTCTCCTTCAATGAATAGTTTGTTTTTACCATCCAGAAATGTTTTGGGCTACTTGGAAGAATATTATTGCAAAATCCAGCTACTGTAGAGTGTTGATTTTTTGATATTAGAAAACAGCAAATTTTCACTATAGCACATTACTATAGCTGTGTTACTATAACAAATCATTGTAGCTCTACTTTATCTAAAGTAAGTAGCATATGAATTAGCTAGCTTTGTTTCTCGGTTAATATAGTAGAGTTACTATAGCAGAATACTGTAGCACCACTCCACTTTATTTGTTACTTTGTCTACTCATGAAGCTTTGTCTAGTGCATTGTAGCAACATTACAGTAGTAATTACTGTAGCACCACATCACTTTGTCTATTACTTTGTATGCTAGCCTAAAGCTTTGTCTGTGGCACTATAGCAATTTACTATAGCAAATCACTATAGCAATTCACCTGCTGCTTTGTGTCATGCTTCTACTTTGTCTACTGCTTTGTCTGATGGTTACTGTAGCAGATTACTGTAGCATATCACTGTAGCAATTCCACTTCGTCTGTTGCTATAAACAATTTCACTTCATCTATAACTGTAGCAGCAGTGTAACATTTTACTCTAGCAATATTACTGTAGCAGCACACCTACACTTTGAAATTTTTGCACTTTTGCCATGTTCCTAGCTTGACATTTTTCATTATATTTTCCATTGTAACTCATAATATAATTATCTATATGTAATTTGCATAAGTTGTAAAGCATGGATATGTACTTTATATCATGATTTTGTATCTATAAGCTCATTTAATCATAATTTCTTTTTCAAGTAAAAAAAAAACCTTCTATGAAGCACACTTATCAACCTCACATGATTTTCACAAGTTGTAGAACATGGATAAATCACATATTGTATTTTTCTAATGAAAGCTTAAAGTGATAAGCACATGATCTATTTATGATCCAACATATATTAAATAAGGTTAATGCACTATGGATCATAATGAATTCTTCATTTTTCAAAATAATTTATGCAATATGCTTGCATTCAAAATATTGCAATAATGATTATTCATGCCAAGCATATTTGTCTTCATTTTAGCTTCCTAGACTAAAATCATCATTAGCATAGATCAAGTCTTAAGACAAGTTTTATTGTCATCAAAATCATACAATAATTCCAACATTCTTCCCCTTTTTTTATGATGACAAAACCTTAAGACTTGTGACATTTAAAGGTCAGGCTAATGAACCAATAGTAAACTCCCCCTATCTAATTGGAATATGTAATCCTGTGTAGTTTGATGAAAACAAGTCATGACATATGATTCTATTCTTCTCTTACATGCAAGTCATGATAAGCGTCCTTTCTAATACCATCTATCATCCTAATTTCTTAAACTAGAAGATAGGATAGGTAAATGCAATCCAGAGCATATATGGGATCAATACTTTCATCTGAAATATTCTGCTATCCTTTATTGTATCAAATCACATAGAGTAGAAATATATAAAGCACAATCCATTTTTAAAATTTTTATTTTCTTCCAAACTCTCCCCTTTTGTATTAAGATTATGACTCAGAAATCTATGCATTTCTTCCCCTGTCTTGTTGGGTTCCTAAAGACATCCACATATAGATTTTGGTCTTATACAAAGCATAACTATGAGCATGAGATACAATTAGTTTTTAGTAATATAAAAGACAGATTCATGTCATGAGTAGCATCCAAATTGTAATTGAAGTTTTGAATATATGCAAACAATTTTCAAGCATGCATCAATTCATATATCATTGCAAGGATGCATCAAAATCATAATTCTCAATTAAGCACAAAGGACATTGAACTAATAGCATGTTTCACAAAGAAATTGCATAAGAGACTTTGCCACATCTTTTTAAGAAAACATCAAGTTTTAATCATATAAATTGACAAACACACATCATTTCAATCATTCAATAGTTATGATATGGCAATGCATGATCCTAATTGTTGTGTTTGTTTTTCTCATTAGTTTGTAGTTTTTTTAAATTGTTCAATGATGGCAACACTGAATGTTTCTTAATTCATATTGGGATTTCTACCATTTTGATCATTGGATGATGCTTTGTACAACTTAACTTTCTTATGTTCCTTTCTTGAAATATAAATATGAAGGTAAACTCTATCTGCACCTTACAGATTCGTTTATAGCTCTCCATAGACAAATCAATAGACGAAGTCAATTCATCTACTGTGAAGAAACCTTGTTTGCGCTATTAAGAATTGTCCATAACTTACAATAGATAAACCAAGAGATAAAGCTATTTCATCAATTGAATAGTGAGAAAAGAACTTCATCTACACCTTAACAATTTGTCTGTTACTTATCACAAACAAACTTGAAGATGAAGTAAAAGCGCTCCAATTCTCCAAAGAAAGGTGCTTAACATTTCTTAGCTCTTTACATAGCACACCTTAATATGATATACATATGAATTGAACATTTCTTAAGCTTTCTCAATTTCCTTGAATTTGCATACTTAGAAATCAGTAACTTTTCAGATATATCTTTAGGAATGCTGATTTCTTCTAACCTAGGCTTTGGATCATCAAAAGCAGTTAAATTTTAGTGCTTGATTCAATGATTCTTCATGAAAAATACTTCTTTAATTCTTCTAAGATCAGATTTAAAAAAAACATCATTATCTCTTCTTGTAAGGCATCTCATTATGGAACTTGAATAGAGTGAGGCAATTTGAAATAGATATCACTTTTCATTCTCACTTAGACTACACATTTAATCATCTTTAGAAATTCATAAGCCTTTTGTATATCCTTATATGCTCAATATGTGCTTTTAAAAATCTATTCATACCATAATTTATGCACCATATTAATTGAACAGATCATCCAAGAACCATATTTCAATATTCAACATAGGATTTGATCACCAAAGAATTTTATCAATGCAAGGTGGCATATTTGGGCAAGTTTTGGTACTTTTAGATTTATATTTGGAAATTATGTTCAACGTAAAAGTTGTAGCCTTTGTTCTTATCTTCTCAATGCATCAAGAATTATATGATTCTGATTTTGTATAAGGAAGTTATGACTAGAACAATGTAGCTATCTCTAGTGGCTGAAACTTAGTTTAAAATTTTACTCTATTAAAAGGCATCACTTTGAGGCTGATTCAGTAAAAGTGATAAACATAAAAGTTATAGATATTTAAATTATCTATCTAAGAAATTAATAATCACATAATTTGAGTTTTTATAAGAAATTTATAATTAAAATACTCAAGACTGCTCCAGATGATACAAAAATTGCAGAAAATAGCTTGCGATGAAATAGACTATCATGTATTATTTGAATTTTCTCATCATATGGTTTCAAGTTGTATTTGCTCAAAAATTCTTACAAACATGATGGTCATTAATAATAGAAATAATGGATAAAGTGCAGGGATTTATGACATTAGCATAACTTTTAAGTATTCACAAAGATTTAAGTTATTTTGTTAATTATTTCAATTTTGGGAATTCAAACCTTAATGATGATTACAGAAGGAATGGCTAGGCATGGAATGCCTATTTGAGATCTTAAACCATGACGTTTCCCAAATAGGCTTGACTATGCCTTGGGACTGTAATTATATTAAGGATTAGTTATATCAATTTAAATTTTCAAAATGATTTAGTTTAGAAACAATGAATTCAATTCAATTCAAATACAAAGTAGTTGAATGTACATTTTAGGAACATCAAGAATATATAGCAGTGGAATGCATATATTTAATGTACTTATCAATCAAATATATACCAAGTTTGGCAAACTTATCTCTTTTGTCACTTCCTTTTTCAATTTTTGCATTTGAGCTCATAAATGATAATGCCAATCTTGACTTTTCATTTTGGCACTTGATTTTCTTTATTTTACTTAAAGTTTGTAGATTGAGAAGATGATTGTGTTTTCTATCATTCTCCTTCTTGTTCATTTCATGCTTTTCCTGCATACACATGAGAGATTCTTGCACTTTTTCTTTCATTAGCAAAATCAAATAGATGTGAGCTTTGTGTAGCAACTTAAATAGTGCAATTCTTTTTATTATGAAATAATATGTAGTTAAGAATTTAGACTACGCAGCAAAATAGAATGTGCTTCATCATTTTGAATGGATCATTTATTACTTAATTTGTTTGCTTCTCATACAAATGTTTTCCTTTTCCTGGGTGTCTCTAAATTCTGTCTCAATTTGTGTTTCAGTTTTGGTATTTTACTCTTCTTTTAGTTATGTCACTTTTTAGGTATTGTTAGTTTCAAACTATTTATTTTCTGAATACTTACATTTTTCTTACTTCCTTATTATTTTAAGAGTTCTACTTTATGTTTTTCAAGATTTATTAATCCCAGTGTGATGTCTATATTCTTCTATGTATATACATGAATGAATAGAGTATATATGAACTACAATGTAAATGAATCTTTATTTCTATAAATGTAATCAATTAAAATTTTAAGTGTAGCTTTTAATTTCTGTTGACGTACAAATGAAGTATAAGGATAAATAAGCAGAAAAATGCAAGTATCGTTTCAAAATTTAATTCTAATAAGTATAGAAATGAAGGTATTTAGACAAGATTCTAATTATAAACTCTATTTCTCAATATTGTATAAATGAGCTATAAAAATTCAAAGAATAAACTTTGATTTCCACTAATGAAGGTAAGCAGATAACTAATCGGATATAATTAATCAAGAATAAGAATGTGAATATTTTGAAAGTAAATTTATGTCTACAAACTTGTAAGTAGACAAAAATAATTAATTGAAAGATTGAATATGAATACTTATTAACAAAAGAATGGATGGAAAGAAATGTGAAAGTAAAAAATTTCAAAAATTCAGATAATGACACATTTAATAAAGTCATTCGAGTTTGAGTGTCATACCTGCACTTACCTTTCCTTTTTATTTTGAAGGGACTTGATATTTCATGAGATTTTTATTTTGTTTCTTCAGACCTAGTCTCCTTTCTTTTTGTTCTTCTTCTTTAGGAGTATGTTTTGTCCTTTTTTTAATTTCCTGCACTCAAATTAGTTTTTAATAGTAATGCAAGCAGTGTGTGTGAGTACGAAGTGTTTTGCCCCTTGCTAATTCATCTTTAGCTTATCTATAGATTTCTCATATTAACTAATAAGCCAAGATATCCTTGCAAATGGTAGGACAGAGAGCCTATTGTGATTTTTAACACTTTCAACTTTGCTCTTATTTCATCCTCGCTTATGCCGATAAAAATAGTTTTCCATAAATCAAGGTCATTGACCTTAAGATTAATTTTCAATCTCCTCTTCCATTATGCATGAACGGATCCATCATAATATGGAAGTTGGAAGGTGAAGTATCCTTCGCAGAACATAAAGGATGATGGTATTAGGTTAGCCATGTGGATCTCTACAATTATTTATATAGCCTGCTCTGATAACACTTGTTAGTTCTTGAAGTATGGCTTAACCCAAGAGGGAAGGGGTGAATTAGGTATATAAAAAATATTGCTTAACCCCTTATTAGACCATTTCCCTCTTCTCATGATTGTGTGTAGTGCATTGTAAGGTAAATAATGAAAATAGTAAAGTGCATGAAAGATAAAATAAGCAAGCCAACACACATAGACAACACGATTTTTATAATGGTTCAAGAACCCTGGCCTTACATCTACTCTTCCAAGGGTACACACTCATTGTGCATTGGGTTCCACTATATCCCATATAATGAAAATACAAAGTGCTACCAGCACTCTTCTAGATTCTCGCTCTAGGGGGCATAAACAGTATTCCCAACACTCTTCTCGATTCTAACTCCAGGGGGCATAAACATAGTGCTCGCAGCACTCTTCTGGCTTCACAAGTTCACCAGGAAACTCACTAGTTTCAATGATCACCAGCAAACTTGATGATTTTCCAGAGCTCACCAACAACTCTCTAGTTTTCAAATTAACTAGAAAAATTGACACTTTACAAAGTGTTAAAATGAAGCATAGGTGAAGATATAATCTTTTATAGCTCTAATAACATAAAAAGATCTTCCCAAAATATAAACTCAATGGCTATAAAAATATGCAGATTGCAGCTTGTGAAAGATAGATGATAATTTAAGCTCTTGGCCATGGGTGGAAGGATTTGCATAAGATCAAGCACATTTGAAAAGCTTTTCTTCACCACCTAGAGTCATCTCATCTCTTCTCCTTAAATAGCTCTCTTGAAAACCTGACCATTGGAGGAAGATGATCTTCATTAAATGCAGAGATGAAATAGATGAACCAAAAATAAATGTAGAAGACCATTCTGATAATCTGCCATTTGAAAATATCATCTTCTAATTAATTCCCATATGCTTAGAGCCATTCTGCAGTGCCGACCTTGACATAGACAAGGGTGAATAGCTGGTTTAGGCAACTAATGAATATAAAGATGTTGTAGCTCTGACTTCATTCACAATTTTGGAAATAAATTCTGACAAATTTAGCTGCCCTACTTTGATCGGTGCTTTATTGAATTTGTCTAAAGTATTAGACAAAGTCTCTTTTTAGCTAGACAAACTCTCTTCATCTCCTACTTTGTCCATAGACAAAGTTGAGCTTCTTTATTTTCAGATAGATATGTTTTCCTCTTTGAGCTTCTTCTTCCATCTGCTGCCTTTTCATTGTTTGTTGAGATTTCGAATAGAGTATTCAGATTGACATCTATGAGCATATTTTGAAATCTCTGTAACTCAAAACTTTCTAAAATTTGGTACATGGTTAGAACAAATATCTGCAATCCTTTACTTGGAGATATGAATGGGTTCTTGATATCTAATTCTTGTTTAGCGCTTAGAACATTCAATCATTTTGTTCTCCTTCAACGAATGCTCTATTTTTACCATCCAGAAAGGTTGTGGACTACTTGGAAGAATATTATTGCAAAATCCAGCTACTTCAGAGTGTTAAATTTTTTATATTTGAAAATAATTAATTTTCACTGTAGCACATTACTATACTAGATTACTATAGCCCCACTTTGTCTAATGTAAGTAGCAAATTAATTAGCTAGCTTTATCTGTCGGTTACTATAGCAGAGTTCCTGTAGCATCACTACTGTAGCAATTACTATAGCATCGTACCGCTTTGTCTGTTACTTTGTCTGCTGATGGAGCTTTGTCTGTTGCACTATAGTAGGTTACTATAGCAAATCACTATAGGAATTCACCTGCTGGTTCATGTGATGCTTCTGCTTTGTCTGATGGTTACTATAGCAGATTACTGCAGCATATCACTATAGTAATTCAACTTCGTCTATCGCTATAGACAATTCCACTTTGTTTGTCACTTCCACTTCGTCTAGCACTGTAGTAGCATTGTTACATTTTACTGTAACAAAGTACTGTAGCAGTGCACTTGCACTTTGAAATTTTTGCACTTTGCCATATTGCTAGTTTGACATTTTTCATTATATTTTCCATTGTAAATCACAATATAATTATTCATATGTAATTTACATAAGTTGTAAAGCATGAAGATGTACTTTAAATCATGATTTTGTATCTATAAGCTTATTTAAACATAATTTCTCTTTCATGTAAAGAAAATAATATCTTGTATGAAGTGCACTTATCAAAATATGTTTATCCCCACATGATTTTCACAAGTTGTAGAACATGGATAAATTACATATTGTATTTTTCTAATGAAAGCTTAAAGTGATAAGCACATGATCTATCTATGATCCATCATATAATAAACAAGGTTAATGCACTATGGATCATAATAAATTCTTCATTTTTGAAAATAATTTATGTAATATACTTACATTCAAAATATTGCAATAATGATTATTCATGCTAAGCATATTTGTCTTCATTTTAGCTTCATAGACTAAAATCATCATTAGCATAGATCAAGTCTTAAAATAAGTTTTGTTATCATTAAAATCATACAATAATTCCAACACACATGACCTAGAAAGGGTACACTATTCATCCAAAAGTCACACTTCTTCAATTTTGCATAAAGCTTTTCTTCTCTGAGTCTCTGCAAAGCCATTCTCAAATGTGATTCATGTTCCTCTCTGCCTTTTAAATAAATCAAAATATCATCAATGAAGACAATCACAAACTGATCTAGATAGGTTTTAAACACCCTATTCAATAGATCTATAAAGCCTGTTGGAGCATTTGTTAATCTGAATGGCATCACTAAAAATTCATAATGCCCATATTGTGTTCTGAATGTAGTCTGGTGAACATCTACAGGATTAACCCTTAATTGATGATATCCAAACTGTAAGTCTATTTTCGAGGATACTATAGCTCCTTGCAATCGATCTAATAGATCATCTATCCTGGGCAATGAATATTTATTATTGATAGTGACTCTATTCAATTCCCGATAATCAATGCATAATCACAAACTTGCATCCTTTTTTTTAACAAATAGCATCGGTGCACCCGATAGTGACACACTAGGATGAATAAATCCCTTATCCATTAATTCTTGCAACTGCAGCTTCAATTTTTCCAGTTCAGTTGGTGCCATATGATATAGAGGTTTAGATATTGGCTCTGCCCTAGGTTGGAGGTCAATCTCAAACTCCACTTCTCATTCAGGAGGTAATCCAGATAATTCGCTAGACAACACATTTGGAAAATCTTGCACTACTGGTATATCTTTCAACATTCAATGTTCTGAATGGGTGTCGATAGTTGATACCCAATATGCTTCACATCCTTTCCTTACTAGACTAAGGGCCTTCATGGTTGACACTAGCATAGGAGTTATACCCTCAGCCAAACTTCTGAAGAGAATTTCAACCTTATCTGGAGTCTTTAAGGTTACTTGTTTAGTTTTATATTCAATTGTAGCTTCATATTTGGCTAGCCAATCCATACCCAGTATAATATCCAAACCATCCATATTAAAAACAATCAAATCAGCATAAAATTGTCTACTCTCGATTACTATAGGTATTTCATAACATACTTTGGTAGCTATGCTATCTACCTTCAACGGAGTAGATACTTCTATCGCATGATACATTGAATATTTAGATAGTCTAGCTCTATTTATAAATGCAAGGAAAACAAAAGACTAACAGGAGCCTGGATCAAATAATACATAAGCCAAACAATCACATATAAGAAGACTACCAATAACTATTATTGACATAAATGCATGGTTTCAATGACAAACAAAACTTGATTAAAGATTATGTACTAATGGTTGTTATTAAGATTTTAGCATGAAGAATCAAATTGCAAATCTTAAAGAAACATAAGCACAGAAATTAGATTCCATGGCAATAAGGATTGAACAAGTAAAGAAGCAAAAGATGAAATGTCGTAATAGATAAAGCACTAATGAAAAGGACTCGGCTATTTCCATTCATCTGTCAAAGTGGAAGATTATATCTAATGGATGTAAGATAGTATGCATATAATAGACTTCATCTATCAGAAACAAACCATAGTTAAGCTAATGGTCATCTGATGAGAGCAAACAAGTGCAGAAGCAAGGATCGCATGGCAAAGCAAAGATTTACTCTATCATAAGCGAGCTAATGATCATCTGTTGTTAACAAACAAAGAGGAAAGGACTGTCTGGTAGAGTAAAGAATTCATTAGTGATCGTCTATTTTTAACAAACAAAGTTGAGGAAGAAGGGACCATCTAGCAGAGTAAAGAATTCGTCAATGATCGTCTGCTATTAACAGACAAAGTAAAGAAATATTCCATCAAACGAAGGTATGAAGAAAACTTTTCTATGCTTAAACACTCCATCTGTTACTTACAATAGACAACTCAATAAACAAAGCACTAAAGAAACAAGACATTTGTGCTTCTATAGTTCAATAGACAAACCACAAGGCAAAGCACTTGAACGAATGATTCATCTGACAGCAATGGAAAGAATGGTTTGTCTACTATTTATGAAAGAAAAAGATGAAGAAACTTTGTCTTATGAATAGCTAGACCGATACTTCGTCTGTCATAAGTAAAAGACAAGTAACTGTTAGGATGAATCATTGATCTTTAGTCACCATTAATAATGCTTTCTCCATATTGATGAAAAAGTTAACCATTTGAGCTATACCTCGACTAGAGCTTATTAAGAAACTAGAAACCATCTTCTCTAAGGATGATGTTGCAGGCATTTCAATATACAAGGATTAAGTAAAAGTTAGAGAATTCAAAATATACCAATCAGAATGTCTTTTATCATTAATGGAGCTCATCTACCTCCAACGACTAGAATTCAAAGTGGCTATAAATGAAGCATCATTGGAGTAGGAGGAACTAACAAAGCATTGAGAAAATTAGTCAAATCTTCCTGAGAGCATTTATTGATCTGAGCTAAACCTTTTGCAATTCTTCAAGAGTCAAAGCCTTGGATTTAAACCTTCCTCAACTCTCTTTGAAGGCTCTCAACTAACTTTGGAAAGATCATTTACTTTTGCATCCAACTTTTAGAAACTTTCCCCTGTGCTTACTGAGAAATTTTTGTACTAAAACTTTTGATATTCATCTCTTGTAAAGTTTCTCGAGCTAGTGGTTGTGACTAGACTCAAGAAGAGCTATGACTGTCTGAGTGTAAACAAGAGCTGTTTATTCACGCCCCCTAGAGCTTAAATCTAGAAGAGTGTTGGGAGCACTATGAATACGCCCCCTAAAGCTAAAATCTATAAGAGTGCTGGGAGCACTATTTATGCCCCCTAGAGCTGGAATCTAGAAGAGTGTTATGTGCACTATTGTATTTTTACTATTGGGAATAGTGAAATCCAAGACACTAAGAGAATAGTGTTCTTAGAAGAGTGAAGTAGAGTTTTTACTTGAACCACTATAAAAATCATTGTATTCATTTACTTGCCTGCTTATTTGTTGATTGAGTGATTGATTGCTAGAGGGATGATTAATCCTAAAGGGGTTGAGAAATAATTTTTAAAGTACCCAATTCACTCCTCCCCTCTTGTGTTTTAGCCTAACCTTTGGGACCAACAAGTGGTATTAGAGTAGACTACATAAACACTTGTAGTGATCCAATGGTAAACCAATCACCTCATTACAAATATTCACCAAGGGGCAATCGCCTACACGGCCACCCCTATTTGATGCAACTAACTTCGCTTACTAGAAGTTAAGGATGAAACAATTTATTGTAGCCAATGATATAGAATCTTGGAAGGCTATTAAAGTTGGAATCACTCTTCCCATGATTGAAGTGGATGCATGAACCAAAGAGGAAGCCATATCAGTCCAAAATAATGCAAAGGTTATGAACTCTTTATTTTTTGAACTATCTTCATTTGAGTCTGATAGAGTATCCTCTTACACTACACAAAAGCAATCTAGGATAAATTAGTTTCTATTTAAGAAGATTCCTCACAAGTCAAGGGAACTTGAAGAAATATGTTGATAGGAGAACTAGAAAACTTTAGGATGAAGGAAGGAGGAAGTATATCTAAAATGTATGCTCATTTTTTTACTAATGCTTTGAAAGGTTTAGAAACAGAAGTTGCAAACTCTAAACAAGTGATGAAAATACTAAGGGCACTATCAAAATTGTGGAACCAGAAGATTACAGCAATCGAGGAATCAAAGGATCTAAAAACTCTTCTGGTGGATGACCTTATCAATTCATTAATGTTACACAAGCTAATTAAGAACAAAAGGGAGAAGTTGGCATAGCCAATGAAAAGTATTGCTCTAAAAGTGACCAAAGAAAGCAGTAGTGATCCGAAATCCCAATCTAAATATGATATTGCCATGTTGTTCAGAAACTTCAGAAAGTTTGCAAAAAGCAGCAGAGGCAGCTCTTAAAGGAGACAACCTAGACAACAAAAGAATGACTAAAATAAAGAAGGATCTCCCTACATGCTATAGATGTACAGGGATCGAACACATATCTCCTTAATGTCTAAATGAAGAAAAAGTAAATATGAATGAGAAAGATGACAGAAAAAAAAAGAAATACTTTAGGAAGTCCTTAAGAAACCAAACCAGAGGAATGTACGTGAATGATGAAGAATCATCAGGGACTAGCTCAAGTAACAAAGGTGATATTGAAGTTAGACACCTTGCAAGAATATGCTGCATGGCCCAGATGAAGAATGAGTCAACAGATCAAATCACCATCAAGGAGTAATGCACAATGTTGCTGGAGATAGAGGCAAACTTGTACTACTCTTATAGTTCCAACTCTTCAAGTTCAAATAGCACTTATGACAAATGCAAAAAAATTGATGAGTTACAACAATCATACAACTTTCTCTTCTTGGCTAGAAGCTTACTGAAAAGAAAAGATACTTTGATGCAACTAGCAAATTAAATTCTATTTTGGCAGAAAGAAACCTATCTCTACAAAAGGAGGTTGGAGATCTAAAGAAAGAGATAGAATTATTCAACAACATGTTGAGTAAATTCTCCAATCCTAGAGAATTTGTGACCAAATTTATGAGAATGATCGGTCAAACTAGCAAAAGGAGACTTGGATATGAACAGTCAAATAATGAAAATTTATAGAAATTTGCTAGATGTTCAAAGGAAGTGAACCTCACATAAGAAAGAGAAAATTGTCGAAACATTAGAAGATTCATGGGTTATCCCTGGATAAAGAAACTAGTGGAATATAACGCACCTAGCAAAGTTCCAAATACTTGCTATTTTTGCAATAGATTTGGACATAAAGTGTATGATTGTTATGCCAAAAAGATGCAAGCAAAAGGTGCTCAAATGAGATGGAAACACATGGAATGAGCACACACTTATACCACACATAATTACACTAATATCATTGGACCCAATAATTGGGTACCAAAAGAGTAAGAAGAAAATTTACTTTGAATGTAGGTAAGTCTCAAAGCTATGTCTAGAAATGCATGGTTCATGGATAGTGGTTGTTCGAGACATATGATCGGAAAAAAAAAGATGTTCAAAGAATTGAAGCCAATGGATGGAAGAATAGTAGCATTCAACAACAATGATAAAGGTCTTATCAAGGGAATAAGTAAAATTTATGGTTTATTGAATGCATGCATAGAGGATGTATTATATATAGAAGGACTCAAGCACAACCTCCTAAGCATCACTCAATTATGTGACAAGGGTCACGAAGTTGTGTTTGAATCATCTGCATGTAATGTATTCGGTATAGCCAATGATCTACTGTTTAGTGAAAAATGGCATGGAAACATTTGTCTAATATAGCTAGACGATATTGTTGGAAAATGCCTAATTGTAGTCAAGGATGATCCATGGGTATGGCACAAGAGGATGGGACACATCAATATGTCAAGTATCCAATCTTTGTAGAGAAAGGATCTTGTAATTGGTCTACCAAAATTAAACTATGATAAAAATCAAATATGCAAATCTTGTCAATTGTCAAAACAGACCAAAGTATCCTTCCATTCTGAAAATAAAGTATCTACATCTAGACCCCTGGAACTATTATATATGGATCTATTTGGATCAGCAAACATAGTCACCATTGGAGGAAAAAGATATGTATATGTGATAGTAGATGACTATTCTAGATTTACACTGGTGATTCCCTTGACTAGCAAACACGAAGCATTTTTAGTGTTTTATACATTTTCAAAGCTAGTTCAAAATGAGAAACAAATGTCTATCATATCCATCCATAGTGATCATGGTGGTGGATTCAAAAATAGAAGATTTATTGATTTTTGTGATGAAAAAGGAATTTACCATAGTTTCTCATCCCCTAGAACTACTTAACAAAATAGATTTGTTGAAAGAAAGAATCAGACAATTTAGGAAATGAGAAGAATCATGCTAAATGAAAGTAAATTGTCCAAAAGATTCTCGGGAGATAGCACTACTTGGCATGTGCTAAACAGGGTTACCATAAGAGCAATCTTAAAGAAAACCTTGTATGAGCTTTGGATAGGAAAAAAACCAAACATCTCATATTTCTATTCCAAAGGGATACTTATGCTATGTGCTGAATAATGGAAAAGATAACCTTGGAAAGTTTGATCTAAAGAGTAATAAAGCTATCTTTCTTGGTTACTCTTCTAACAGTAGAGCATTTAGAGTCTACATTAAGAAAACACAGGTTGTAGAAGAGTCTATATATGTTAAATTTGATGAAGCAAATATAACCCTGAGAAAGAAGTGTGATAGTGATGTAGATGAAGCTGCAAAAAATATCAAGTCAAATTGAAGGATCAAGATGATGGCACAAATTGTGAAGACATACAAAGTTTAGAAAATGAAGAGAAGGGAAGAGTACGTAATGTTTTCTATCAACCTCCTACTGATTTGAGATTTGTTACTGCTCATCCTAGAAAGCAAATCATAGGAAATGTATATGATGATGTCAAAATAAAAAGGTCTATGCAAAATGTCTATGTTCATTATGCTTTCATATGTATAATAAAACCAACTAACATTGATCAAGCTTTGAAAGATGAAAATTGGATTATAGAAATGCAAGAAGAGCTTAACCAGTTTGAAAGGAACAAAGTGTGAGAATTAGTTTCAAAATCAAAGAATGTTGGTGTAATTGGAACTAAATGGGTATTCAGAAACAAACTAGATGAGAGTAGGTTAGTTATAAGAAATAAGGCATGATTAGTTGCTAAGGTGTACTCTCAAGAGAAGATTCATATGCCCCTATAGCTAGATTAGAAGCCACTAGAATGTTGTTTGCTTTTGCATCCTATAAGAACTTTAAGTTATTTCAGATGGATATAAAGAGTGCATTTCTGAATGGATATTTAAGTGAAGAAGTGTATGTAGATCAACCTCCTGGTTTTGAGAATGATGATCAACCCGATCATGTCTATAAGCTCACCAAGGCACTATATGGTTTAAGACAAGCTTCAAGAGCTTGGTATAAAAGATTGAGCAAATTCTTAAGTAATCATAAATTCAAAAGAGGAAAGGTTGATACTACTCTATTTATCAAAAATATTGACAAAGATATCTTGATAGTTCAAATTTATGTGGATGACATTATATTTAGAGCTACTAATGAAAAACTCTATCAAGATTTCTCAAAGATCATGTAAGATGAATTTGAAATGAGTATGATGGAAGAATTGAATTACTTCCTTTGATTACAAATCAAGCAAAGAGATGATGGAAATTATATTTGTCAATCTAATATACTAGAGAGATGCTAAAGAAGTTCAAAATGGAAGAAGTTAAGGCAGCAAGCACTCCAATGAGCACATCAATAAGACTGGATAAGAATAAAAAAGGTAAACTCATAGATCAAAAACAACTTAGAAGTATGATTGGATCTCTTCTTTACTTTACTGCATCTAGACTAGATATTCTCTTTAGTGTATACTTATGCGCTAGATTTCAATCCAGTCCTAGAGAATCTCATCTTATGACAATAAAATGAATCTTTAAGTATCTAGTTGACACACCAAATGGAGGACTTTATTATCTCAAAGGAATTGATTTTGAACTCATTGGATATTCTAATGGTGATTTTGGAGGATATAAAGTTGATAGAAGAATTTTAGTGGAACCTATGAATTTCTAGGAAGTAGTTTAGTATCATGGTTCTCTAGAAAATAGACCAGTGTTGCTCTCTGAAGTAGAAGCTGAATATATAGTAGTTGGAAGTTGTTGTGCTCAATTGTTATGGATGAAATAACAACTTCTCGATTATGGACTAAGCTATAGAGTCATACCTATTAAATGTGATAATAATAGTTCTATATGCTTGATAAAGAATCTTGTTTTACATTCGAGAACTAAGCATATAGAAATCAGGCACCACTTTATTAAAGATCATGTTGAAAAACATGATAAATATCTAGAATATGTGCCCACAAATGCTTAACTTATTGATATTTTTACTAAGCCACTATCATTAGACATCTTTTGCAACATTAGAGGAGAGTTAGGTAGGACAAATGTGATGTTTTGAGAATAAAAACTCTAATGCTTCGTGCTTAAAATTATGGTGTTGAATTTGCTCTCTTGAGACTAAACCTTGTCTTAAATGAAGTAAGTTTTTCGTATCAAGTGCTAATTTGCACTTCGTCTAAAGATGATTCTCAAAGTCAAGTACACCTCATTTTCTTGCTAGAATTACCTTACAGCTATGGTTGTCACATCCAATTCTATTTTTAGAATGAACTATTCTCTATTTTCAAAAAGATCATATCAACTACCTTGTATAGTCCTCATAATCAATCTATTTAACCCCTAAATCATAATCCTTCTCTACACCACCAAAATGAAACTCTTCAGAGAAGAAAATTTTGGAAGCAATCTTAGAGAGAAGACAAGCGTGCGGTGGGGACTAAAGAATCAACCGTTGCTTCTTCAGTTATTTTCCTAGAGGGTTGCTAATGCTTCTATGTTCACCACTCTTCCATCCATTCTCTCAGAATATTTCTCTTCAGAATCTAGCTTTGTAGAGACCATTCATCAATCCCATCATTGCTAGCTAGCCCTAGTTCACATATTACCATCATCTTGGGCATTTGAAAAGGGGAATGGAATAAACAAGTATATTATATCCATCTCCAACCCCTCATTTTCCCATCCACCATCCAAAATTTTGGTTTCTCACACTTAATGAAACCACTCAAAGTTTTGGATGCACATCCCCTTACCTTGTGGACACCCTCTTTGGGTCTACAACAATCTCTCTCTCTCTCTCCCTCTACATCTCCCCAAACTTAGAGTGTTTGTATCTAGGCCAACCTGCTTTGTATTTTTTCTTATACTGAAATAAATGAAATACTATTCTTATTTGTTTCTCTTTTCATGTTTGGCCTATACTTACTAAGAGTGGATGTTTTCTTTTTATTTTTGACAAAAAGGAGAGAAAGACTATGCAAATTATCTCAAAAAAAAGAGAAATTTAAAAATATATAATCTTTAACTAATTAGGGGGAGAATACACTCTAAATAATCAGGGGGAAAATATATATAAAATAAAAGAAGGAAACATCAGACAATGGCAACTTATGGAATGTTTAAACTTCTTAAACTTTTTTGATCTGCACACATTTAGGGGGAGATTATCATTAATGAGATAATTTCTAATCAAGTTTTGTCATCATCAAAAAGGGGGAGAATGTTGATATAAATGTATGGTTTCGATGACAAACAAAACTTGATTAAAGATTATGTACTAGTGGTTGTTATCAAGATTTTAGCATGCAGAATCAAGTTGCAGGTCATAAAGAAAAATGAGCAGAGAAAATGGATTCTATGGCGACAAGGCTTGAGAAAGTAAAGAAGCAAAAGACGAAGTGTCATAATAGATAAAGCATGAATGAAAAGGACTTGGCTATTTCCATTCATCTGTCAAAGTAGAAGATTATATCTAATGGATGCAAGATAGTATGTATACAACTGACTTCATCTATCATAAGCAAGCCACAGTTAAGCCAATGGTCATTTGATGAGAATAGATAAAGGCGAAAGAAGTAAAAATTTTCCACAAGAACAAAAACTTCATCTATCGTCAATAAACAAAGTGGAGAAGCAAGGGTCGTATGGCAAAGCAAAAATTTAGTCTATCATAAGCGAGCCAATGATCGTCTGTTGTTAATAGACAAAGCAAAAGCAACAAGCACCATCTAGTAGAGTAAAGAATTCATTAGTGACTATTTGCTATTAATGGACAAAGTGGAAGAAGCAAAGACCATTTGGTAGATTAAAGAATTAGTCAATGATTGTCTATTGTCAACAAACAACGTTGTCAAACGAAGGTGTGAAGAAAACTCATCTACGCTCAAACACTCCATTTGCTACTTACAATAGATAACTCAACAGATGAAGCATTAAAGAAACAAGACATCCGTGCTTCTACAGTTCAACAAACAAACCGAAGGGCAAAGCACTTGAATGGACGATTCATCTGGCAGCAACAAAAAGAATGGTTCATCTGCAACTTATAAAAGACAAAGATGAAGGAACTTTGTCTTATGAACAGCTGGATCGATACTTTGTCTGTCATAAGTAAAAGACAAGTAACGGTCGGGATGAATAATTGATCTTTACTCACTATTAATACTGATTTCTCCATATTGATGAAAAAGTCAACCATTTGAGCTATACCTTGACCAGAGCTTATTAAGAAACCATAAATCATCTTCTCCAAGGATGGAACTGTAAGCATTCCAACATACGAGGATTAAGTAAAATTCAGAGAATTCAAAATACACCAATCATAATGTCTTTTGTCACTATGGAGCTCACCTATTGCAAATGACTAGAATTCAAAACAACTATAAATGAAGCATCATTGGAGTACAAGGAACTAACAAAGCATTGAGAAAGTCAATCAAATCTTCCTGAGAGCATTTGCTGATATGAGCTAAACCTTTTGCAATTCTTCAAGAGTTAAAAGCCTTGTATTAAAACCTTCCTCAACTCTCTTTCAAGGCTCTCAAATATCTTTGGAAAGATCATCCGTGCTTACTGAGAAATTTTTGTGCTTAAACTTCCTTAAGCTAGTGGTTTTGACTAGATTCAAGAAGAGTTATGATTGTTTGAGTGCAAACAAGAGCTATTTGTTCACACCCCCTAGAGCTGAAATCTAGAAGAGTGCTAGGAGCACTGTGAATATGCCCCCTAGAACTAAAATCTATAAGAGTGCTAGAAGCACTGTTTATGCCCCCTAGAGTTGGATTCCAGAAGAGTGCTATAAGCACTATTGTATTTCTACTATTGGAAATAGTAGAACCCAAGACACTAAGAGAATAGTGTTCTTGGAAGCGTGGAGTAGATTTTTTACTCGAACCACTATAAAAATCATTATGTTCATTTACTTATTTGTTTATTTCTTAATTGAGTGATTGATTACTAGAGGGATAATTAATCCTAAGGAGGTTGAGAAATAGTACCCAATTCACTACTCTTCTCTTGGGTTTAAACCTAACCTTCAGGACCAACAACTATGTGATTCATGGCTTGAGCTTCCTATACATTTGTCACTTGTGCGACTACAGTCATTGGTGGTCTACAGTCCTCATATTGATGACCAGGAGTTATATTAGGTCCATAACCCCATCCTATCATCTGATCTCTACCACATTTAGGCTGGGATGGTGCTCGGGAGGTCAAACCATCACTTCTTCCTTGATTGGGACAATTCCACTTAATATGACCAGTTTCACCACATAAGATACATGTGAGTGGTCTTCATTGCCCAATTTCTCGAGGCTGATTTGACCCTTGACTAGTCTCTTTCACTGGTCCAGGGGCTAACTTAGATTGTATCCCTTCTAATCTCTTCAATAATAAAGTGCAATCAAATTTTAAGTGTCCTAGCATTTTGCAATAATTGTAAGTTTTCTCTGACATTGCACTACCACTCTGCTCAAGTCTTAGCCTGGTTCGTTATCCCTATTTAGTTTCTTACATATGTCTCCTTTCTCTGAATTTAAAATGATCCTCTACCTCTCATTCCACTAGATGAGCCTGCTCCAAAATATCCTATTAACATGAGCAGAGCCAACTTCTTGTGAATATCCAACCATAGTCCTTCCTGAAATTTTTGCGCTATTTCTAGTGCATGCATTCGAGGCCATGGCACAAATCGAGCGAGAGATCTAAACTGTTCCTCGTATTCTTCTATTGTTCTCATGCCTTACAACAATGACATAAACTCAATTACTCGTTTAGGCTTTCCACTTGTAGGAAAATATCTACGAACCAATCTCTCCTTAAATTCATCCCATAACATTCTTGCCCCATGACCATGAACAATTAACTTCTTAGTATGCTACCAACATTTTGCCTCACCTTCCAACTAATAAACCCCATACAAAACTTTATATTTTTTAACACATTCCATATATTCAAATGTGTTTTCCATACCAGCAAGCCATTCATCTACCACATGGTAATCCCTCTGGCCTTTAAAAACTAGAGGTTTCATATTTTGAAAGACCTTCATGTTTAAACACATCCTTGGCTGCCCAAGAGGAGTTCATCCCATATGTGTAGGTCTTTCACTTGACCCAACCAACTATTCAGGCTCCATTATAGGCCTCCTTTGTGTCTGCACCAACTCCTGTTGGGTTTGGGCAATTCCCGTAATCATTGCCATCATAGCACCATATTTTGATGTCATTGTTTGGGGTGGAATGGGTGGAATTGCTTCACCACCCGGACCTGCGGTGCTTGGCCTATCTATTCATGCAGGTTCTGCCTCAACATGGCCTTCTTCAGGCTTAACTACTCCTTCCACTTCATTCAAGCTTGACCTAAAAATATCATCAGCCCTGGATGTATCTGCTTGTGTTTCTCTAATAATAACTCCAGTCACTCAAGTCCGAGTAATTCTTCTTGGCAACTCTTCTTCCACCATGGGGGCTTTGCCTTTATCCATTCTCTTCCTTGGTGCCATTGCTGTATAAGGAAGAGTATATGATCATACAACAATATAGTTACCTACTTAATTTATCAATATAACAATTCAATTCATGGTTTATTCTAATGTCCCTCCATGTTTCTATCATAAAACCAATATACATGTCATTAATTCACTAATTTCCAACACTCTGCAATTACAATTCTGGTTTTATTCTCACTATCCTTTTAAGTATCAAGCATGACCCACTCTGATACCACTTTGTAACACCCTGCATTTTTCAGATGTTATGAAGACAGTAACAGGAGGACTCACGGACATGGTCTCCCCCTCCATGAACCTGTAATAAACCTGTAAGATACATTCTAACCACCACAGATGCTTAGAATCATAATTGAATTGTAAAAGTAGAGTATGGAAACCTATTTATAAATGTTACAGTAATGACATGCATATTTCTTTGACTTTGACTTTTTAACCTTATGTTTTTGACATAATTTACAAATTTACATTTTTACTACATTCTAAAATGAGGCATCAAAATAAAACAAAAGAGTATAAAATTCTAAACTTCATAGTTTATCCCTTTCTTGAGCTCTAACCCCTCATTAGCCTCTATCCTATAGCCTGTCATCTAAAACATATTTAAAATAAGGTGAGTCCGGGCACTTAGTAAGCAAGTATGAATTACAACAATAATAACATACAACATTTGTAAGTACATAATAATATTTCCTATTCCATTATATACATCATGATGAAACTATTACTCTCTATCAATAATAGCAAAGATTCCTCCCTAGCAAAGGTTCCTCCCAGAAATCTCTCAAAATATCAATCATATCCAATCCATTTGTCTTATATTGAATTTATATTCATTTTTATTTCATCCTACCTATATTCCCTCATCAGTTCACTTACCACAATTCAATACCATGCTTGGGTGGTTATCAACCAAGTGGTCTCAACTACATTCCAAGTGGACACAGCCACAAACAAATGGACTCAACTTTCTTACACAATAGGTGTGATTCAATCCCTCTCTACAATTCCATTTATGAGTGTTATGAGACTCCTGACTAATATTGTGGTGTCTCGACCTCACTGCAATTTAGGAATGGTAAGTTCTCCTTCCACACCTACTAAGTAATTAGAAAAGTCACACATCCAATAGGCTAGCCTATTCACCATCTAGGCAGTAATATCAACAAGGCCCATTCATGGGCTAAACAATTAACAAACCCTCCTGGTAGGCATTCAAACCCAATTTCACAAAACAAACAATTTAATATGCATTCCACACAATTACTCAACACATGTTTATCTACTTAGTTTTTAACTCAATCATAAAACAACTCTTCAATAATTTAATGCTTTCTAATGTATATCAATTTATTTCATTAATCCCAAGTATTTTATTTCTGTATCATCCTTTAACTTAGCCTAACATTTTACTTTTTGTATTTTTCCTTAAATTCTCTTCCAAAATTATATATTCAATTAATATAAATGCATTAAATACACTCAAATAAACAAAAAAACTAATATACAACACAAAAATCATAAAGTATGTCATGTTGCCCATCAATGCACCGGCACTGACACTGGCATTGCCGCCTTTCTTCAACGTGGCTAGCGTCGGCAGCACCGGGCGTCTGCCTCTCACCTCTTGACCTATTTTCTTCCATTCGTAAGTTCACTTGAATCAATCTTATTTTATACTATTGATTGCCATAGTACACATTTCCTTTTATGCTTCATTTATTTTTAATTGTACCTCATCTACATATGTAAAAACTTTTATTCTTCACACATATACATCAATTGATTTCACTACATTCCTCTAAGTATGTTATAACTTATATAATCATGTCAAATTGCATCAATTCACTATGCTATGCTTGTAATCTTTCATTCAACTGGTGATCCTCATAATTCTTATACTATCTTAATCATTTCTAAGAATACAAATATTTCATACAACAATACTTATCTAATTTCAACCCCATTTGCACGAATTTCATAAACTTTCATTCAAACATCAATAATTACAAAAAATTAACCTGCTTACCTTGGAATCACCCTCCCGCAACTTTTGTTTACTAAAATCTTTGGGTCTACCAGATTTGCTACTTCGTTTGAAGATCCTACATTAAAATGACATACCTCCTAGTTATTTGAATGCCACAGTAACTAAAAAATTGAGTTTCTGCAATAAGTCTTAAATCCCTTAACCTATTGCTAGCTATGGTATATTCAATGACCTACTCAAATTTTGGTTATGAGATGATTCTGAGACCATTAGTAGAAGCTAATGATGTCATACATCTCTTAAGGGCATTTCATCAAACATGTAGGAGGCATTTCTCAAAGTTCATATTCCTAGGTAAGATTAACCTAAAATTCTTTACCCAAACTATTTATACACCTATATTAACATGTTTATTATCCCAAATAACATTCAACTTATCCAATTCATAAAGAATTCTACATTTTTCCATTTTCTAACTTTTCCCAAAACCCAACTTCACTCCGTAATCTAGGAGTGAAATTTTCCTAACAAAATGAGATTAGTGTGAATAGAATCATTTACTTCTTTATTTCTTTCAAGTGAACTTCCCAACTTTGAATTGTTACTTGAAAACCAACTTCTTTTGTCAACTTCCATGGCTTGAATGTGCTAATATCTAGATTCCTTTGCTATAGAAATGATATAGATCACCTTGCCTTCAGTTTCCTAGTGATTTGGCGGTAGAATCCAGAAGAATCAGATCTTGTTCAAAATCTACAGATGTTGGGAGGGTTTGGAGCTGGAAATCGATGTGAGATGGGGTTTGGGGAAGGGAATGAATAATTTATACTTATTTTATCATGGTACTCCAGTAGTGCATGCACCTCAATACTCATGCAACCTGCTTAAGATGTTTTCAATCATGTTCTATCACTGTATTTCCTTTCTGTTAATCATAATACTCAACTCATTATTCATGTTCATCAAAATTTCCTATTCACTTATCTCATAAAACTCTCAAAGTTTAATATATGCACATGCAATGCTCTACCTAGCTAAAAAAGCAAAAAAAAACACTTATTAGAAATTTCGTGCATCACAGCTAAAAATAGAATTGGATGTGATAACCATAGCTGTAAGTTAATTCTAGCAAGAAAATAATGTGTACTTGACCTGGCGAATCAATCCTCTGATGAAGTGTGAATAGAGCCCTTGATATGAATAACTTACTTCGTTTGAAACAAAGTCTAGTCTCAAGAAAGCATGTTCAACATCACAATTTCAAGCACAGAAACATTAGAGATTTCACTCTTAGATTATCACATTTGTCATGCCTGATTCTCCTCTAATGTTAAAGAACATTTCTAATGACAGTGGCTTAGTAGAAATATTAGTAACTTGAGCACTTGTAGACACATATTCTAGACATATATCATGTTTTTAAGCATGATCTTTAATAAAGTGGTGCCTGATTTCTATATGCTTAGTTCTCGAATGTAAAACAGGATTCTTTATCAAGCATATAGCACTAGTGTTGTCATATTTAATGGGTATGTCTTTATAGCTTAGTTCATAATCAAGAAGTTATTGTTTCATCCACAACAATTGTGCGCAACAACTTCCAGCTATTATGTATACAGCTTCTGCTGTAGGGAGAGTAACACTAGTCTACTTCCTAGAGGAACCATGGTACTAAACTACTTCCTAGAAATTGACAAGATCCACTAGTACTTCTTTTATCAACTTTATATCCTCAAAAATCAGCATCAGAATATCCAATGAGTTCAAAATTAGTTCCTTTAGGATAATAAAGTCCTAGATTTGGTATGTCAACTAGATACTTAAAGATTTATTTTACTACAGTAAGATGAGATTCTCTAAGACTGGATTAAAATCTAGTGCATAAGCATACACTAAAGAGAATATTTGGTTTGGATACAGTAAGGTAAATAAGAGATCCAATCATACTTCTATATTATTTTTAATCTACGAGTTAACCACTTTCATCCTTGTCCAGCCTTGTTAATGTGCTTATTGGAGTGCTTGCTACCTTAATTTCTTCCATTTTGAACTTCTTTAGCATCTCTCTAGTATATTTAGATTGGCAAATATAATTTTCATCATCTCTTTGCTTGATTTCCAATCCAAGGAAGTAATTAGTTCTCCTATCGTACTATTTTCAAATTCAACCTGCATGATCTTTGAGAAATCTTGATAGAGTTTTTCATTAGTAGCTCCAAATATAATGTCATGCACATAAATTTGAACTATCAAGATATCTTTGTCAATATTTTTTATAAATAGAGTAGGGTGAACCTTTCCTCTTTTGAATTTATTGTTATTTAAGAATTTGCTCAACTTTCATACCAAGCTCTTGGAGCTTGTCTTAAACCATATAGTGCCTTGGTGAACTTATAGACATGATTGGTGATGAGAATGCAAAATGTCATATTTTATTCTCCTAATACTTCATCTTTTGCACCTATTTGATTCCTAAATA
>JAYJMB010032501.1:0-35591 GCA_036873735.1 Pouteria campechiana
CTCCTCCTTGCTTTAGTAGTTAAGGCGAGTGAAGCCAGTCCCTGCTGCAATTGATCCATCTTTTGAAAGCTATTCCTACCCACCCGAACTACTTTGGTTCGGCAAGTGGAAAGGGCCAGTCCGATCAACATGAAATCGACAAGGATTGCAAAGGAATCGAAAGAAATTGGCAGCAAAAATTCTATTTTCCCGCATATTCTTTCACAAAATTGACATAAACTTCTCGTGACAACCTCATCTTTTTTTTATCGTTACCTCTCTCTCTCTCTCTCTCTCTCTCACCCCTGAATGGAGTGAGTGATCAGCATCAACCAGCTACAGCTACAGCTCAAGATGAGGCGAACACGATTTGTAGCTAGGCTTAATCGTTGATTGAAGGTGGTGATGCGTGGCATTCAGTACTTAAGTAGGATTGGCTCAAATTGGTAAACAAGGGGACGGTGGATCAGATCCGTTTAATAATTTTATTATTTAATTTTAATTATGTAAGAAGATTTACTTTGATTTAACATCTTATGTAAGGGAAAGAATGAATATTATACTAATATCTTTATTTTAATATAATCTGACATAATTATATAATAAAGTATTACACTTTGATGTGGGGTCTATTTGTATGCATATTAGAAAGAAGTTGTGTTAAAAAGAAAGTGTATTAGAAAAATATAGTAAAGGGTAACATGAATAATATAAGTTTTTTCATAAAAATAAAAAATAAAAATAATATAAAAATAATAAGAAAAATAGAATTATTATGATAGCTAATTGCTAATACCTTTCTATCATATTCAAATAGACCCGTAATATAGTTTACAGTAACATTAAATTCTTATTTTAATTAAAATTTATATATTTAAAAATTATATTATCATTGTATTGATGACTATAATTAACTCATTTAATTTAAAAATTATCTTTTTTGTACATTTTACTTCAATTTAATCAGTAAAATAAACTTAGAAAACCATGGATGGAAAAATAGTTAAATATTCAAATTTATCAAATTACATTAAATTTTTTTGAAAATATTGGTATAAAATTTATTCCTTCACTTACCTAAGATAATGAATTATATTAATTTTTCTAATATAATTTTAAAAAAGATAGTAAAATTAAAAAATTCCTTTTATCATACAAAAATTGAAATATCGATGTTTAATTGATAAAATTACATTGCAGAGTACCTGAAGGCTTATGAACGGTTTCCATGCGTGTGGATGGTGCTTGGCTTTGCTGGGTGAACCTCCATTACCCTTTGCAGGCAATTCGCGGCCTAAGTATGAAAATCGACCCGTTGATTATATATTTTTTTATGGTTTGTAAATAACTATTTTAAATGTCAAATGATTTCACCATTCTAATAGACTATAAAATTTTTAAAATGACAAAAATGCTAAAGTTTGCTTTACAGAAATACTACATGACGATTTTTATACGTCTATTTTGGCATACCATCTACAAGCGAGTTTGATGCGTTTTTAGGATCAGATATTTTTCATTAAAATCTCTAAATTTTTCTTAATTTTATCATTAAATTATTTTTCATAAAAATATCCATATATTTATATTTTTTTTGTTTACTATTGTTGAGGTCGTTCCCAAACTGCTCTCAAAGAATCTATATAAAAACTTTACTAGACGGAGAAAATATGAGAAGGGACCTGTTAGTCCCAACACGAGCACTCTAATACTCAAGTTAGTAAGGAACCTTAGTAAAGATATAGATAAAAGAGAGTATGCATACCTAGTCCTTTTATAATTGATATGAGTATAGTTTCAATTCTAGTTAAAGCACTATGTAATCATATTGTGCTTGGAATAGGTTTTCTGTTAAGATAGTAATTTCACATGGCTAATCTGCTGTAAAATTTATTTTGTGTTATAGATCCCTAATAACTATATTATTGAAATATTTTTACTTTTGATGATATTTTCTTTTATTCTTTAAAATAAAAGTTACATTGTGCCTAGTCAAATGCCTTAAAGCCGAAGGGCCATCTAAGAGAGTTGCAGGTGAAACGTAACTCTATCAAGAAGAGAAGAAAATGAAGAAAATGTTTTCATGAAATAATGAATGAGATAACAGTGTGACATTTAAACTGTGAAGTTGGAGTGCACGGCAACAGAAATGTGTTAGGGTTGAGAGCACAAGCATACAAATCAAAACACAGATTTATCTGACTCAACAAAAAAGCCCATTCCATCAAAAACAACAACAATTGCAATATAATACAATTCGCTTTGCAGCTTTGCTCCCATGGACAAACCCTTTTCGACCATATCTGAAAATTTCCTCTTTACATCCATGTATAAAGAGTGGCTCAAAGACAACTCAAAACCCATGCACAAGCTCAATAAATCATGCAGAATACAAAATACCCAAAACTTAACAAATCAAGTCGGCAAGCTGCTCTAAAGACGAACAGATGCCAACATCTATTCTACAAGCTCCTTCGTCTCATATGTCACACTCAAATCAACATGGACCAATGCACCCCTCCAGGGGCCCCATACAACTCATCATAGCCGAACAACTCAATGTGGCTTCATCTCTTTCACTACTAAAGATCCTTATAACTAGAGATATAACCACCATTCATAAGATTAGAAGCAAATATAAACCATTTCTTCTACAGCAGTATGCTTGTTGGTATGCTTTATTACTTGTATAGCCAAAACGTTCTTGGGATGGTGCAATAAATGGCTGAAATTGGATACAGGGCAAGAGCCAAGCAATTCATTTTGAGCCTATCTTCCTTCAATGGTGGTATGATAAAATTTTCTTCAATTTTCTCTTTTGATTTGAATTTTTTATCTAAATTTAGCAGCTATAAATGCAAATCTGTATAAAATGAGCCACAGGGGCAGAGAACCCGTCACCGTCTCCAAAAAATCACTGGACGTGCAAACAAAGACCAAAAAATTATTGGGTCTGCTGCATTAATACCCTTGATATTTGGTAATAACTGCTGCTAGTAGAGCTGAATGATATTACCCTTCACAACATTAGCAGACTGCCTCCAGCTCAATAGCTCTGATGCTAGAAAGGAGTCCCCTCGGAAGGTTGATCAACCTTCAAGCTGTGCTGAATGATGATCTATATGATGGGGTTGAATCTTTTGACACCATGGAATGCTAAAAAATCAATTCGTTTTCAGAAACTAGAAAGATAAAATAGACAATCAACAAGCCAGCTGCCAAAATAATCAACCTGGATATGCATGATTAATTCCAGTTCTTCTCAATTCTGCCATTTCAACTCCCCAAGAAACTGCACATGTATTCACCATTCAAGAGATGCAAAAACGTCAAGACATTAAACGAAGAACCCAAACAAACGACCCTTTGGTGGCCACATAATATGCTCAACATGCATATTGTACTCCATAAAAAATCATCACACCAAAAGAACACAAGATGCAGATCATGTAATTTCTGAAGTAAGAACTGCAAAAAGGCAACCAAAATGAGCAGATTTAAAAGAAAAGTCTGAAAGTTGTGTAATAATTCATCCATTATTGGTTTAAGTGTTTGAATAAGAGATAAAAGGCCGAAACCCTCCCAAAATCTCTTCATAATCTCATCGCACTCCCACTACACCACTCTAAACCTATGAGGCCTCTGGAATCTTACATTGGATGTATAATGGAAGGTTCCTAGGTTATAATTCTGCCCACTCCTCAACCATATAAGGTGCCTTTTAAAAATAAAACTATGAAGCTCTATGATAGAACTAAAGTGGACAATATCTCATATGTGATAGGTGAACCATGCATAACAAATGCTATTAGAGTGTGATACCCATGTTTTAGTTTTTAAAAAAAATGAAACATGAAATTGATGGTTTGACCACGCATTGGCAAGTTGTTGCCAGGTAGCCGGTAGTTAGAACTGGTATGCCATGGACCTATGCCAGCAGTTGGGTTTGCAAGTGATTGGATTAGTTGGGCTAACAAGTAACTGAATTTGGAAAAGTGGGTTTAGATTGGAGTATTGGGCTTGGCTTGACAAGCTTAATTGCCCACATATGAGTGCATGGGTTGCGTATGCATGCCTTGCACATGGGAGGAGTAAGTTGCGAATGGCTTTGCAACGAATGGCAGAGACATGTGTCACATGCGTGGCAACATGCGGCGTATGCAGTGCTGCATTTTGGTAACATCCGTCTTTAAGGGCCCATATCTTCCAATTTTATAGTTGAATTGAACTGAAATTTTACAAACAAATAGGAAACATTATGAAATTTAATTTGGATGGTTGAATTTGGAAAATAATGTATATATTTGGGGATATAATTGAAATTATGAAAATTAATAGTTTTAATAGTCTAAAATGTATTTTGATGGAAATCAATGTATGAAAAATACAAAATAAAGAAAAGGCAATACTTTCTTAAGGTTTTCTATGCTAGGAATCCAATGTTTGGAATGGATTTTCCATTTGAGATATCTAAATATGAGTTAATTTATTAAAGTGAAAAATGATGTGTAAATTAGGTATATAGATTCTAACATATTCATATTTGCTTTCAAATGTTTAAATCGGTATCAATTGAGATCCAATTAAGATGAAATTTATAGAAACCTTTATTATATGTGGAATTACATTATGAATAAGTAAATTTGGAAATGAAGTAATGAATTTCAATAAAATAATGACGGAAAGTTATAAATGCTAATGATAACTTCTAAAGCTTAGATCAATATAACAGAAAGTCAAATGGCCATGAAAATTTATGAGCAAGTTGATGATGAATAAATCTATAATGTGAATTGATTGTAAAGTGAAAAAGGTTTGCAAAATGTATAAAATAAAAATGTACATGCATCTTAAGTCATAAACCATAATAAAAAAATATTAATGAAAGCGCAAAAGCCCTTTCATTCTCCAACATCTAGCAACATCCAAACTCCAAAGAAGATAAAAAAAAAAAAAAAAGATAAAAAGAAGAAAAGAAAAGGAGGGAGAGGAGAATTTAGCCAAGAATTTCCCACCCAACTAATTATCCATCTAACTAGGCTAGAAAAAAAAAAAAAAGGAAAGAGAAAAGGAAAGAAAGGGAGAAGAAAAGTAAAAAAATGAGAGATTTTACGTAAGCAATTTTAGGAAACAAATGAAGAATAGAACCAAGTTGTAATAGAAGGCTGAGTTCTCAAATGGAACCCAAGATAAGTAAACTAAAACCCAGATTTTTTTGAAAAGATTGATTTATGGAATGTTTCATTATAGAATGATATTTTATCAAATGTTATAATATGAGTTGATTTCATGATATAAATGTTTTTTTTTAAATCATGTCTACATGCTACCATGAGATTGCATGCTTCGAAAGTTTAATTCAAATTATATGAAAATTATTGCTTTAAATGCTTTGTTACAAGTAGATTTGATGAAATTGAATATATTTTACATATTCTGAAAACAAGATTATGGAAGCATAAAACATTTTGAACATGGCTATAAGAAATATGCGTTAAACATAATGTGTAAGTGAATAGCATGATGAGTGTTTGTGTGTGGGGCTTGCTGTTTAAGTCGGGTAATCAAACTAGGTCAATGGTAACTGTGCCTGGAACTACAAAAGATGTGGTAGTTACACTGGGTCAATGCTAGAGTAAATACTAAGCCCAGGACTACAATGATTGTTAACAAAGCTCGTCGGGGCTAAAGTAATTTCCAGCAATGCTCATTAAAAGGATACCCAACATTGAGTGAAATATACATTGAATGAAATATACATGGCATGCATGCATATAAATGTGCATTGATATCGTTACATATAAATAAGTAGTGTACGTGAGTCTTGCTTTCAAATCTTAAATGATGAACTTGAAAATATGATGATTGAGTTTTAAAGAAAAGTATTTGAATTATATTTTACTGAAAATTTGTTTATTTACTGAGCTTCAAGCTAATGCCTTGTTTTTAAAAATGTTTTTAAAGAAAAGAAATATTAATCTATTAGCAGGAGATGCATAAAGTTCAATAGAAGATGATAAAAGTTAAATTATATAATTGACCAAGTAAGTTTTCTCTTCTCTTCAGTTTTGTTCTTATTAGTCTCAACCTATGATTTTGGAATTAAAAATATACACACCGGAGATGGTAGCGTACCTTTAGCTAGGGCGACACACGTGAAAGGTGTGCCGAAGTATGCTTTCCCAAAACTAGAGTTTTACAGAATAGTATCAGCCTAATTAATTCTATATAAGACAAGACAATAATGGAGAAGAAAAAAAAATCTTTGTAAATTAGAGATGAATAGTGATGATAATGTTGAAGTTAAAGGCAACGTATAAATATTAAATTTAAGAGATAGCAATAGTAATGGTAGTGGACTCAAGTGTAGAAAATGAAATATGTAAATGTAAAAGTGAGATATATATGATATATATAAGATATCTATGTTGTATAGATATTTGTTGGAAAATAGTTATATTAGTGGAATAATATGTAACAACTATGCATTTATGTCATGGAAATGATACATGGAGACCCATATAAATGTAAGAAAATGGACTTAAGGATCTAGATATGGTTAGATAATGATATGATATAAAGGGAAAGCCAAGAAAAGTCTATTAAAAATGGAAGAACCAAATTCTTTTCAAGAAAAAGGCAAGTTTAGTAAAGAAAAATCTCAAATTTTCAATATTTTTTAATCTTAACCAACTCATTAGTAGTTCCATATTTTCAGGTGCATAAAAATGTTATCATTCATGACTATACATTTAAAGAAGATACAGTTCACCCAAGATTTATTTTTCCTTGATTTTGCATATAACTCATCTCTTCTTCATGTTCACTAAATAATTCTCAATTATTCTGTGCATTCTCATATATTTAAACTTGATTGCAATATATCTATAAAAATTGCTACAACATCTTACCCATTCACGTAGCCTTATTAAACTCATAGCAATTCAATCTTAAAAATAATATTTTGCACATCCTCCTTCCCTTTCAAGAATTGTTTAAATCAATCATCTCTTTTACAGAGATATTTCTATTTCAATTGTAACTCAACTCATTCTTTTAAAATTATTACATAACTTTAAATTTTCATTCTTCTCCAGTCCTTTTCTTGAAAAAAAACTTGGTTCATCCATTTTTAATAGATTTTTCTTGGCTTAGCTTTTATATCATATCATTATCTAACCATATCTAGATCCCTGAGTCTATTTCTCACATTCATATGGGTCTCCATTTATCATTTCCATGACATAAATGCATAGTTATCACATATTATTCCACTAAAATCACTATTTTCCAACATATTGGAGACGAATAGCGATGATAATGTTGAAGTTGAAGGCAAAGGATAAAGATTAAATTTAAGAGATAGCAATAATAATGGACCTAATGAAACTACCACATCTTTCATAGTCCCAGGCTCAGTTACCATTGACTTGATCTAACTATCCGACTTATACAACAAGCCCCGCACACAAATATTTATTATGTTAGTCACTTATGCATCATGCTCAATGCATATTTCTTATACTCATGCTCAAAATGTTTTATGTTTCCATAATCTTATTTTCACAATATGTAAAATATACTAAATTTCGTCAAATATACTTATAACAAAGCATTTAAAGCAATAATTTTCATATAATTTGAATTAAAGTTTCATAGCTTGCAATATCATGGAAGCGTGTAGATGTGCTTTTAAAAAAACATTTACATCATGAAATCAACTCATATTATAACATTTGATAAATTATCATTCCATAATGAAACATTTATAAATCAATCTTTTCAAAAACGCTCTTGGTTTTAGTTTACTTACCTTAGGTTCCATTTGAGAAATCAACCTTATATTACTACTTGGCATTGCTCTTCATTTGTTTCCTAAAATTGCTTACTTGAATTTTTCTCATTTTCTACTTTTCTTCCCCCTTTCCTTCTCTCTTTCCTTTTTTTTTTTCTTTCTAGCCTAATTAGATGGATAACTAGCTGGGTGGAAAATCCCCAGCCAAATCCACCTCTCTCCCTCCTTTACTTTTCTTTTTTTCTTTTTTTCTTTTTTTTTCTCTTCGTTTTCTCTTCTCTGGACATTGCTAGATGCTGGAGGACAAAAGGGTTTCAACACTTTCGTTAATATTTTATTATTTTTTCTTTTTGCTTTTATTTTGGTTTATGACTTAAGATATACATACATTTCTATTTAAACATTTTACAAACATTTTTTTACCTTATAACCCATTCATATAATAGATTTATTCATCATCAATTTGCCCATAAATTTTCATAGCCATATGATTTTCCATTACCTTTATCTAGGTCTTAGAAGTCATTATTGGCACTTGTAAATTTCTGTCATTATTTTATTGAAATCTATTATTACATTTTCAAATTCACCCATTCATAATATAATTCCACGTATAATAAAGGTCTCTGTAAATTTTCAGCTTAATTGGACCTCAATTGATATTGATTTAAACATTTGAAAACCAATAGAAATATATTAGAATCCATACACCTTAATTCATACCTCATTTTTTACTTCAATAAATAAAATCATATTTAGAGTCCTCAAATTGAACATCCAATACAACCACTGGATTCCTAGCATAGAAAAACCTTAATAAATTGTTGTCCCTTCCTTACTTTGCATTTTTCATGTATTAATTTCCATCCAAATACATTTTAGACCATTAAAACCATTAATTTCCACAATTTTAATTATATCCCCAAATATATAATTATTTTCCAAATTCAATCATTCAAATTAAATTTGATAATGTTCTCTATCTGTCCATAAAATTTTAGCTCAATTCGACCATAGGATTGGAAGATGGATGCCCTCAAAGATGGACTCACCAAAATGCGCTACCATGTCCGCCACATGTTGTCACGCGTGTAACATATGTCCCTACCATGCATTACAACGCCATTTGCAGCTTATTTATCCCATACGCAAGGCATGCATACACAGTCCATGCCCTCCTACGCGTGCAACTGGGCTTGGCTAAGCCCAAGCCCACTACTGCAATCTGAATTCATTGTTCCAAATCCAGTCACTTGTCAACCCAATTAAACCAAATCCCCCCTATCATGTAGAGCTACATCGAGTTCTTACTTTGTATCCAAGTGGCTATCCTTGGTCCATTGAGAAAAGAAGTGTAGAACACCAAAGATGGTGATAGTTGCGTGGTGGGCCTTCAGAAACCTCCAAAATCCCTCCTTGGGTAGCAGGAGAAGTCCTAGGCTATAAGTCCACCCACACCTTATGAGGCAATTTTCCGTAACATAGCTATGAGTCTTTGTAATAGTACCAAAGTGGGCAATCCCTCATATGTAATGGGTAGATGGGATGTGACACCTAAAATTCAGATATTCATATTACAAGCAATGGAATTAAGTAATATGATTCCACGAACAAAATTTTTTATCAATAGTTAAAATAACCACACTAATTGAAATAAAACATATGTGCTCTCTCACTCACTAGAATTTTGTACCTGTGGGTACTTGCATCTGCAAAATACCAGAAGTGCAAAGGACAAAAGCCATTAAAGTCGGGAGGGATTCTCATCATTAAAATTTAAATAAAAAGAAAAAAAACAAAAAAGTGGCCACTAATGTACAACAAGAACCACCCCTTTTATGTTTAAGAAATACATCAGCTTTCAAATTATTCATATATGTTCAATAACACGTAAAATTAGAAATCTAAGTGAATGCGCACAGTGAAATAGAAACCTAACATGGCATACTCCTAATCTTTAATCAGTATCCCGCAAATATTAGGTAATTCCTTTTGGAATAAAATGTTGATTTTTTGCTCCATATACACTTGCACTGCATGACACACTACACAGGCAGTCAGTATGAAGTCCATGAAAGAAAAGTTCGAAGGGCTAGTTGGAACCAAACAGAGCCTCTAGGCTTATTTGCACGCCCTTAGGAATTTCAGACGATGCGTGCATTTAAAGCTCACTAGTTTTGCCTTCTAAAATTGAAAATAGAATAATGCATAGGGACATTGTAGAAGCAAGCTTGGAAGTCCAACCATTTGATTTGAAATACTTGTCTGCCACTCACTCAAAATTTCCATACATGTCATGCAGGGGTCCAGGTAAATTTCTCTCCAACATGCAATAGCTACAAGATTTCTGATGCAGTGGGTTAGGGGTAGACCAAAGATCTGAAGGCTCGATCTCTGGAAAAGCAAACACCATCGCTAAAACTCTAAAATTCAGGAGATATCCCAATTCCAGAAGATGATATCTACCCTGAATCTACAAGGCAAGCTCAAAAGAGTAAAAAGAGAAATTCATTCAATAAAAATGAGTGTGTGCTTCATTACAATGGAGATGGAGATAGAATATAAATACACACATACACACACACACACACACACACACACACATATATATATAGAGAGAGAGAGAGAGAAAGACTTCGTAAAACCCTAACCCACATATACCCTAACCTGAACAGTTATAAATAAAATCCCTAATAAAATGATAAACATGAACGTTATTATCAAATCTAAAACATTTGTCAAATATAACTTTATTAAACCCCCTATATCCTGCATCAATTTCCTAGGGCTCAACTTTCAACAAGACAAGAATCCAGACATCTAAAAAGCCTAACATAAATCCTGAAGATCAGTCTGCTTGGCTGCAACTATTACCTTAAACAGAAAAGAAATATTGCATCTGAACTAGTGTTCTTAATATCAATAAATACTTACTTATAGGTGGCTCTAAAAAATGATATTATCAAATTTGGTAAAGCTATTATTGTTTTTTCCAAGAACTTTATCAGAAAATAGAAAAAATAGAAAAATAGAGAAAAATTAAAAAAATTTCAATGAAACTTTTTAATAAATCATTATAAATAAAAATACATATTTTGAACAAAAATATAGACTAAAAGGCCACCATGACTGAATAATGGAAACATATATGAAAAATGCAAATACACGAACAAAAAGGATAGTAAACATAATTTAAATTATTAATTTATTTTAATAAAAATTAATTTAAATTAATTTAAAAAATCAATAACAAAATCTGTGAGATTGGAAATTCATACTGAAAATGGCAATGTAGACTTTCTTTCAACTTTTTATCAATATCAAAACAACGCATTTATATATAATTTTCGATTTAGGTTGTTTCCTCAAAATCCATAATTTTTTCAAATTAAAAAAACATAGATTTTTCAACCACAAATCACTGGAAATCATTAAATCTACCATGTCAATGCCTACGAAGGATTTTTCAAACATTCAGTAACAAATTTCGGATGAATCAAACAATATTGCGATTTCCCCAAATGACAAGTTCATCCCCAATCTAAACAGAAATTGCAAAATCTATTGCATAATGCAATTAAAATCTATATTAATCAAATCTATAATATATAAAGCGTTGTAAGAAATTAATTTCGAAGGAAATAAGCAATAGAAAGTTGGTTGAAAATGGATTTTTGTACCTATGTAGTCTTTAGATGTCCGAGTGAAAAAAGTCAGATTTAATGCCAAAAATCCAAGTTTTTTAGCTTCGAATCTTCCTATATTGCATGAGAATAGAGGTTTTGAGGAAAGAAAATGGGTTTCAAAGGGATAAGAGGCAAGACAATGTCCAAATCGATATTATCTCCCATGCACTCACAAAAATATCAACATTTTCTTTTGATAAAATCGAAATTATCATAGATAATATCGATAATATCTCCAATAATATCTATATTTATGGGAAATCATAAATAATTTCTTTTTCATTACATTTATCATATCGGTAAGGACCTAAAATGATATTATCATTGATAGTATTGATTTTAAGAACATTGATCTAAAGTCTGAACCAACCATCAGTGAACTCTATTTTGTTGGTGAAACAAGAAAGTCAAGAACGATGGATCTACGGAGCCGAGGATAAAAGAATATACAAATTGTCACATTCTGAAAGCATGGGACTCAAGTTAATCAGGGAACTGAAGGAGTACAATCAAAGAGTCAGCAATGATCAGAAAACTAGCACCACTTCTAAATAAAGCTTTAAGTTAAAAACTAATCATACAGACAAGATGTGACATCAAGTCCCATTCTACGGAGCTTAATTTCCTCTCAAACTACGCACTTAACACAACATGATCAATATGATGCAAACAGAACAATACAAAGTAGAATCAAACAAAATACATAATTGCATAGAAGTCAGCAGTTCAAAAATTGAATCTGTCACAGATCTAGAAAATTTATGGGAAAATATTTTAATATGCATAGCAAAATTAATTAGCAACTGCCAAATAAGACAGCCCAAAGAATTAAACTTGCCTGAAAGTCATGTGGAGTTTCAGAAAATACTTTAATTTTTGAGCACTGGTTTGGCTGCATCAACTATCATGATGTTGTATGATATCTCACAATCAATTAATCAAATTTGGCTCATGATATAATAGATTTCGTATTATTAGATGCAAGAAAATGCACATGAGATTTTCCTCTTTTTCTTTTGTTAAAGACAAGAAAGGCAGCAAAAGAGTGTATATTGCATGCAAAATTTTATTCCTGCAAAACTAACTTTTTCATTTTACATTATCCATTTTATTTATCCACATTATCCTGAATAATTAAATTATATTATAGTCAGACTGGAGCTAATCTGATTTGTGCATGTTTGAATCCAACAGAAAAGATCGCATGTCAATAAAAACAGAAAATGTCTAGATCGTTCAAACTATAAAACAATACAACTCGACCAGTATTACCAACATGTAATTTGCAGTTTAGAAATTGGGAATGTAATTGTCTAGATGGCAACTTGGTGTTACGTCAACTGGAAGTTTGAAAACAGTAAAAAACTTAGATAACTGACATCAAGTTCTCAAAACAAGAAATAATCAACAAAGAAAGATGTCACATTAAAGTTTCTGTATAAGACAGATGGCATCAACATCAAGAAAAGATGCACACATAGAATGACAGGTGGTTGTAGGCAGCCATTCCCTCCAAAAATTGGTCTTAGCAGGAAATGAGAATAGCCTAAAGATGCTCCACTCAGATCCAAATATTTAAAATGATAAAAAAGATAATCATTACTCTGAATTGACATCTTGAGTGCATTCCATATTAGCAGAAACCCCAATGGCCTCGCTCCAGTGCAGGTCAGGATAATTACGGTGGTTTAACGAGTGCAACCAGAGGCCCACGACTCCTTCTTTCTGTTCCATGGATGCAATGTGAGAATAGATGTACTTCATTCGGAATTCATCAGCCACTGCCATATATGCTGCCATAGATAACTCCTCATGGGAATCTTTCCATTTCTGATTGTATGAAGTAAAGAAGCATTCGTCCAGATATAAACCAACCTCTGGAGCAGTTGGAACATTGATATTTACATTCCTGAAAATTTTCATTCATAGGATTAAAGATTTGCATTCACACATATAAGCACCTCGAATATGACCAAAGGTTAGACAACCACTTACTTTTGCAGTGCAGTTGGTATCAGCGACTCTGGTGCACAATTCCTCATGACAGCAACTGCCATTCCGATCATTTTCCGTATCTGATGAAGCATGAAGCTCTGTCCAACCACCTCGCACCGAACAAAATCCATTCCTTCAACAGTAACAATCCTGTCAGCAGAAAATGAAACAATGTAGCGCTGAGCAGATGGGTCTTCGGCTTTGGTCCGTGTTGTGAAGTTGTGGAAGTTGTGGGTCCCTACATAATGCCTCAGAATCTGGTTAAACCTCTCTTTCTCCTCCTCTCCATAACAAAAGACACTACTCTTGGCTGCCAGTGTCACTGCCACTCCCTCACCATTGCTAAATCCAATTAATCCAGGTTTAGTTTCTTCAGTAACTTCAGCCAACCCAGTTTTGCCTCCTTCAGATTCTTCATTTACACTTATTTCACTTTTGGGCTCTTGGGCATTTTCAATTTTTTCAGTCCCTTGAGATCTCACTTCTCCATTTTGTTCAGTTGTTACAGTTAGTTGTTCCTCAGATTTTTCAATCTTCTTTGCCAGCTCATTGCTGCCTTTGTCAGTTTTTTCATTTTCTTTGGATTCTCCATTGCCATATCCAGCATTCCCAAGTTCTGTTTTCTCTACTTCTTCAATTGTTCCAGATACCATACTTCTACCATTGTTCACACCCGCTCTAGACTCCTCTTTACCACCACGACGGCCGATGAGCCCCACAACCTTGCGACCGCGCTCCGAGCACTCAAAGCACTTCTCAAGCTCATTATCAGACCCAACACTTGCCAGCACGCTCTCTCGATCAGGATGCGAGCTGGTGTCAAGAGCAAACACAGGAAGAAGATAAACATACCTCCGTCGATCACAGAACTTCTTGGCATTGAAGGAGGCAGTCACCCGCTTGAACCCAAAAATCCGTATCTGCGGCGAGAGGTTGGAATTGAGCCGCTCGACAAACCCCGGCGGGTCGATGTAGAATCGGCCGGAGACGACTTGGGCGGCAGCAGAGACTCCTTTGTCGGTGCGGGCGGCGCGGGCCCAATCGAAGCGCTTGGGGCTATGGCGGTCGGCCTCCGGGACTGCCCCGGAGAGGAAAAGAGCGTCTTCGAGGTCCCCTTCGATGGTTTTGGCGCCGGGGTTCTTCTGCATCCCTTGGTAGCCATTACCGCAGTAGGCGAGGAAGATGGCGATCTTGCGGCGCTTAAAGCGCCAGGGCTTTGCTGGGTCGGTGGAGGAGGGGGGATTGGAAGCGTCGTTGTCGTCGTCGGATGTGGTGGTGGACATTTTCAGTTTCTTGGGCTGTGGAGGGGAGGAGGGAGAGGAACATTCCATGGCAGATTAGAAGAAGGGATGGTTTTGAATGGTGCAGTTGCTGCTGCTGCTGCTGCTGTTAGCCATTACAGTGATGGGAACAGAGTGAGGATGGATACTGTAGGGCTGCGAATGGGGTGGGCTAATTGGCCGTAAACGCCAGCCCGATGTGGGTAAAGCGGGATGGATGAAATTGGGCTAGGCTTTAAGATGGAGCCTGCTAGACATGGTTTGACCATTGACCATTCGTCCAAATTTCTGATCAGGAAATGATCACAAAAGTGCATTTCTGCTTATGATTAACAAATAAGTAATAGATAATGTATGTTAAAATCTATTATATTTTTATGATTTTTTAATTAGGATTTATTTGGACCGCGTATTAGGAAGGGGGTTCATTAAAAAAGTAGCGCAAAGATGACGTAGACAAGCAATATATAAGACTTTTAATGAAAAATAAGAAAAAAGTAATAAAAATATTATAATAATAATAAAAGTAAAATTATTATTATACTTCAAATATCGCATCAGTTTCAAAAAGTATATATACTAATGCATCCAAATGAAGCTTAAAAGTTGTGAGACCAATGGTTTAAAAATTAGGCTTTGTTTTGAGTCACGCATGTTTTGGAGGATGAAAAGTGTTTTCACTAAACGGAACGCACCTCCAAAGTATCGTTAAGCAAATATATAATGTCAAAAATACTTTTACTTCAAATACGTTTTATTTAAATTCTATTATAAAGGAGTACTTTTTTAAAAAGTACTTAATTTCATAATGGGCCAAACAAAGCCTTAGCTTATTAGAGCTAAATGCGCCAAAAGTGTTTTCACAATGACAAAAGCAATTTCACACTAGTGATAGCCTGTTTGAATAAAGAGGAAGGCTGAAATAAAAGCACTTTTATACTTATGGAGAAATAGAAGTGGCTTTGCTACCATTGAATTGACGCTCATGGCCAAGATCTAGCCACGCACTATATAGGCATTTTCGTCCTAAACTTATGTGAGTGGGCCTCTTACATCTGAACTCGCATGTTCCGTAGTGTGAGGCTCCATTTGGCCCCACTTCTAAATTAAATACTTTTTTAAAAAAATGCTATTTACAATATATTTTTAGTAAAAAGTACTTGAAGTAAAAGTACTTTGGCATTATATATTTGTTTGTTTACAATATGATAAAAATATTTTTATTATACAAATGATAAAAAAGGATAAAAAATTATACTTTAACTTCATCACTAGTTATATTTAAAAGAATTATGCAAATAATATAATATGCAGATCAAATTTTAAAATTTAAAATAAGTGTTGATAATAAAATATTTTCAATATATATTCTTAGCTTAAGAAAAGAAAAATAGTAGAGATTTTTAATATTAATATACATATATGATAAAATTATATATATACAAGAATCTAAGTTACGATAAATTTTTTACATAGAATATAAGCTATACACTAAATAGATATAATCTTATTTTGTGGAAAAAAGGATTCTTACTATATTTTTTAAAATAATTTAAACTTATAAAATATTCCTTAGGATATATATATATATGAGATTTATTACTATTAGTTGAAAATAAATATTAAAATATAAAGAAAAAATAATATTATGCACCTTGTCCATATTAAAATTTAATTACTAGGGTGAAAAATTAAAATAAAAAAATTATAAAAAATAAAAAATATTTTCATAATTTAGAAAAATATTAATATAGATAAGTAAAAACAAACTTATTGGTTAGAAAGTAATTGAAAATTTGATGGATAAAAATATTTAAATCATATCTAAATATTTGAATATAATTTTATATACTTACAATATTATTTTCTAAATGATAGGAAGAGGGATAATATTGTCTTAACGTAAGGAGTCCATGGAGGTATTTTTCCCGGAACACACTATTTTAGCTTTTGTGGTGCATCAAAGTACTTTGAAATTTTCAACCAAACACTTTAGAAATGCATTTCGTTTGGTGAAAACACTTTCCACCCTCTGGAACGTGCAACCAAACGTTGCTGAGTAACATTCCCCATTCGCGCCCTCCTTCCTCACCTGTACAAGCTAAAATCCTATTCTCGTCGTCATTCCCTCATCCAGACAAGCCTTAAAATCTCATTCCAACCCTAAGTTTCTGTTGTTTCTCCTTGCGTTGAAATTACCTCGTTCTTCATGTTTGACCGTGATCAATCTGAGGATCAGAACACCAAACAAAACTACCATGTGCATCTCAGTGTTCCCCTACATTTGTAATTGCTGCAACTTAGCCTCACCCCCTTCTTCTATCTCCTTGCTACTAAATCCCTTAGCTCGTGAAAGAAAACCTCGAGAAATTCAAATCTTGTTTTAGAACTCTATTTCTCAAGAAGATCAATTTATCTTCTCCGATCTGGTTAGGTATTCTTTTCATTTCCTCAATCTTAATTTTTTAATTTTTCAACCGTCATCTCAAAAGCCTATCAGAGGAAACAAGTATTGATCTTGTTTTTCTAGGAAATTATCTATGTATTGCTTTGGTTTTAATTTTCTTCTCATCCCTCCGCACCTATATGTTTGATGCTATTTATTTTGAGCTCCATTTTGATTAGATAAGATTTTGAGAATTTTTTGGGGTCTTTTCTTGGTATTATGCATCTTTACACAAACAAAATATTGCTGGATGAACTAAGAAGCATTTGAATGTAATTAGGGCTGTTTGGCTTGATAGTGAAATTTCAACTGTTCAGAAAAGCGGTTTTATTAATAGAGCGTTTAAAAGAGATGCTGTTAGTGAAAAGTTGTCTAGTGTTTGGACTTTATTATTTAAAAACTACTTTCAATCTTATAAATGTGTTTGAATGTAAAGAGCTAAAAGTGCTTTTAGATGTGAAAATTACCAAAATAGACATATAAGGACATTTTCAATAAAATTAGTTTCAATGCACGCTATTCAGTTTTTTAATAAAAACTTTGACTTATATGATATTAAATAATCAACTAAAAATATTATTATGTAATATTCTCTTAGAGGTAATCATCAACTAAAATAATCATCCATGCTATCTAACATGATAGTATAACATTGACAAAGGTAAATCACCACTATCTAGTTGAGGCAAAAAAATTTGCCTATACTATTTTTCACAAATCAACAACTAAATTAGAACTTCATATAACAAATTATCCAAAAATATCATCATAATAATAAAATAGTTATTCCTTGATCAATAAGTAAGTTGGGCATATCAAAAATTCACCAGGGCATGACAATAACTATAATAAAACAAAAATCTAAAAAAAACTTATAAAATTAAAAACCATGAAATTGATGTTTGATAATCTCATTTCTTATATGATCACAAAAACACAACATCTCTATAACTGATTCATTGAAATTTTCCTGTAGAATCACATCACCTTCTTCATTTTCTTCTGGTAATAATTCTTCATCATTATTATAACTCATGAATTTTATGTTTGTGTTGTAATTCTTCCTTATGAAATTATGTATAGCCATGGTAGCAACTACAAGACGAACTTGCTTGTCAAGTGAGTAAGCAGGCAAATGAGAAATAATCTTTAGGCAAATGTGTCAAGATGCATCTTGTTGCAATTCATGATATATTTCATTAGGCTCCATTTTTCATCTTAATCTTTTTCTACATCATGTGAGTTTTTTTTCTTTTTTCTGAAATGAGAAATGGATGGGCATTATCTAATTTGTCCAGTCTCTATGATGTATATGGGTAACTCTTATCTTCACGGCCTTGATATTATTGAGGAGACAGAGGGTTCATGATGAGTATGGATAAATTTTGAAAAGATAATGAATTTTAATTCCTTGCCCACCCTCCTTTTTTTTCGATTTTCTTTTGACTCCTGATTAGCCAGTTTTTGATGAAATTGATTTACATTGGGCAGATTGCAAATCTTTTGAATTGATAAATAAATAATAAGCGATCTAGCCAAAGATGGATGATTGCAGGAGCAAATGCCTTGTTTTTCGGTTTTTTAGGTTGTGGATCAGTGAGGCTAGCCCACTTATCATTAAAAAGATTTTTCCATGGCCTAAATATGTCAAGAGATTTGTGTGGAATCTGCTGGAAAAATTTTCTTTGATTAGTACATGGCTACATTCTAGAAAGAGACAAGGAAAATGCCTTTTTATCTCAGGTCCACCTATTCTGCCTTGGTAGTTACAGACAATGGGGATTGTCTGTACACCCTCGCCAAAAATATGCCCCATGTCGCATATTGGGTTCATCTCATCATATAAAATCTTTTAGATATAATTTACCAATGTCATAGAAAAAATCGTTGAAATCATAGGCCACAACAAACAAAACACGGACGAGGTTTTTTGTGCAATTAAAATAATTTCAAAACCATATATATATATTGTATTATACTACATTTATCATCTAAATCATTGAATTTACATATTTTGACTAGATAAATGAATGTTAAATTTTTCATACTCATAAAGGTGGATCATGTTTTCATTATTTTTGTTTAGTGTGGCCCACCAAAATGTCTATTATGAACATTTTTAATATTATAAAATAAACATTTATTTATAATATTTTGTATGATAGGAAAAACTTAACATGGCATGTGGGGACAATTTTGATGATGGGTAATAGGAGTGCCCCTGAGTTTTGGTCATGTCTTTCACCAAAACTGACCAAAACTGCATTGGACGAAAAGCTCCAAATCTCAGCTTCCACTAAAAGCTATAAATCAGCTTTTGTGGTGATGAAACCGCACTATTGTATTTTAGCCAAATGGTGTTATTTTACTTCAAAAGCATTGTTGCTAATTTAAAAGTACTTCTACCCCTTCAAAACGCAGGGCCAAATAAGCACTTAATCATTGCTAACTATGGTTGAAATAGGCTATCCGGAGTGCATTGGGAGGTGGATTCATGGAGGAATGATCCATATTTTGAAGTGCATCTTATGTGGGGAGGGGAGAAAGTTTTTACTGAATGGATGCCTTCAACTGTTCAACTGGTGTTCAATGCTGAATGGATATTGCAATATCCATATGCAAACAAATCGATGAATGGCTGAGGTCATCTGATTATCAGCGAATGTGCACTTTCGCACCAGTTGTATTAATTTGGTGTTGTACACAATTAAAGTTGCAAGTACTTATTATTACTAAACTGTTGCAATCATTTAAACCTTCCTTTAGTTAAAGCATCAGGTATATTTTTCCTCTTTTATAGCTTTGATTGATTTTTAATAAACTTTATTTAACTTTAAGTGATTGTGGACATTTGTATGATGAATATTTATAAAATAATATTTTTAATCTCATTTATCAACCCAAAACCAACCCGATTTCTTAGGATTGATCAGTGTTTAGAAAGTTGGACTAGACTGGATGGTTCGACTGATCGAACTAGGAATCGGTGACAACACTGGTCCGGTTGAGCCTGGCCAACAATTTCCTTCACAGATCACTAGAACTGGCGAAACCGACCAGTTCAACGGATAGATTAGGAACAACTGGTCTGTCAGTTTCTCCCTTTAAAAATGCAATAAAAATAAAAATAAAAACAAACACGCCCGCCCACCCTCTCGATTGAACGAAATACGTTGGGTGGCTAGGTTAAGGCATTTTTGCCCCAAATTGCCCCCGGCCTCCCTTGTTAGTTGTTCGTCATCCCCTATTCCTACTGCCAAGTGCCGATGATTTTTCTTGTCATTGCCACTGTCGAGTCGCTGATTAGTCTCAAGTAACTCCCCCTCCCTTCCCCCGCCTGCCCAGCATGCTATGGCTATCGCCTCCCTCCCTCCCTCTTCCCTAGCATGCTAGTGTGCCACGACCACCTCTCTCTCTCTCTCTATCTCTCTCTCTCTCTCTCTCTCTCTCCTGCCTAGCGTGTCAGTGTGCCATCGCCACCTCTCTCTTCCCCCCTGCCTAGCGTGCCAGTGTACCACGACCATCCCTTGTTGTCTTGCGCACAGGTTCACGCTATGTAGTTGCTAACTTGCTGAGTTGCTATGTAGTTTTGTTTTTTAGATATATTTTTATTTCAGAATTTCAATGAGCATAAAGGGGAAAAAATTGGACTTTGAAGTATTAAATCAAGCTAGGGTTTTCAAGACATCAAGGTTAATAATTTCTTATTATTACATTATTTTAATTATGCTATTTTAATTAATTTGAAACATATGTGTTGGGTTTTCTTATTATTCCATCATTTATCTTAAAATTTTTTATGCATTTTTGGTAATATATTTTTAAAAAATTTAAATATATTTTTATATTTTAAAAAATTAAATAAGTAAAATAATTATTGTATCATAATTTTATTATGCTAACGTTACCAGTTCAAACCACCAATTGAACCAGAATAAGATACTCAAATGGTTCAACCTTTGGTCCGATTTTTTAAACATTGGGATTGATTTAGGGTTGTATTGGAATGTTACAAATAGGGTTAGGGTAAGGATCGGGCTGAGGTTTCACATGCTTCTTCTTCCTAAGCTTACGGGAAACTGGCCCAAAAACATGGGTTCCAATTGGTTCACCTTGCTTGTTGACAAGCACTACCGCGTTGTCATCAAATCAGATTTCATTTCATTTCCATCACAGCGGCCCCGCTGCATTGCAGCCTTGACAACCACCCAATACACCACCTACACTTTCTTAACTTTGCCAAGTGGTTGCGCTTCCTTGACAGATGCTATTATGGTGTCCCCCAATCTTGCCCCTTTCTTCCCCTTCAAAGCCTATATGCACATGACCCGCTTGGCACGTGAGTTATCAACAACTTTGAGGTTGGTCCTTATTTGTATGAATGTTCTTTGCTGCTGAAAATATACAAAGAAGACACTTAAGTCTCATCTTATTCCGATGGTCATACACAAATAGTTATTGATGACACAAATAGTCTCATCTTATTCCGATGGTCAATCACAGATGCATTGTACTGGTTAGTTCAACCAGAAGAGGTATTTGTGCATATTCACAGCCTGTAGTTCAAATTTTCGTTACATTCCTTATCTTCCAAAATACAAGAAGAAAAAACAAAGGGAACAACTATGATCCGCAGAGATTGTTGTCTGGTCCATGATCAACAAGGATATTCCATTTGTTGGAAAAGTGGCCAAAAGACAATGCATAGCCTCATCTCCAAGAATATGCATTGTGGCATGAAGAGTTGTTTAATGTGAGGACCATGCTTCGGTGGTAAGGTAGTTTGTGCAGGAAAAATCAAACACAACAATACAGGACCACTGAAATATACCTGAGAGAAGAAACCACTGCAATGCAGCCTTGTCATCATCTCATGTGGTGTCCTTAACCTGGTGACTTGTTCACAAGAGTCCCCATCACTGAGCGGGCAACTATATTCACACATGACAAGGCATAGGTCAGTACATCACAAACAAGTCTATTCATAATATTCATATATCAAATAAATCTTAGCAACTACTGATTCATTGGGTGGCATAGAAGAACTCCAGACATGAGTCCTGTGTGGGGAATATAGAAAGGCAGACTAGCTGCAGAAGTTCTACCCAGCAACCATGCCAAAAATACACACTTCAAATATTACTTAATAATAATGTGAAGAACTAAATCACCGATTTACCAAGAACCAAGTATTTATAAACTAGAATCATGCCCAATTCATTGAACTGATAGATCAAAACTAAAGTTGGATGCAGCCAAATCAATTCTGGAGATGAAGAAAAAGTAGACTCAACCAAAATAAACATGCAACAGTCACTCCACCATGACATGTGGGCTTCAGCATATGATATTGGTCAGAGATTAATCGCCAATCACCTAGATGGCTCAACCTACAAAACGTGTCAGCTAGGTGGAAATCCTAAAGCTACACCCGAAAGAAATGGGCATGGTCTAAACAAATTTATGCAATGTTTCTGTGTAAAGTGCTATCCCCTGATATCATTTTGCTAAAAGAAACACAAATCGAATGCTAAATATAATGTAAGTTGCAAAATATGGCAATTTTTGGAAAAAACATTACTGTGAATTAATAAAGACAAACTAGCATTCAATAAGGTTCCGATCAAATCCAACATTGATTCTAGAAGGTAGATATGCATATAAGATCTAGAAACTTACAGGACCCCTCAATTTTGCTTAGAGCTTAATCATGCGAAACACTGCAAGGATGTCTTTCCATCATTAGTTTGCACAACCAATAAGATTTAAAGATCTTGAAACCAGTTAATGTCTGTTTGACCACTTGATTGAAGTCTTATTATTCGCAGGCATTACAAAATGACACGGAATCCAGAACCAATAAATCATGGTCACCAGACCATTTTTCCATTTTTCAGCCCTGTGCCGAATGGTTCTCTTTGATTGGTTTGATAGAGTCACTGCCATGCACCAGTTCCTCCAATGAAACCAGATAAAATTACACTGTTCCAAAATGGACCTTATTTTGTTTTCGAAGGGGCTCGCTTCATTATTTTAACAAATCATTTCAAATATAACATGGGAAGCAAACTGTTTTTGCCATGATTTTTTTAGGTCTGCCCACTGACAAGCTTTCTAAAGTTTAATTGATATGGAATTTAACCACAAAATAAAGATGTGCTGCCAGACAATCAACTCATAATATGAATGGAAAGGAAATGAGAAGCATGATCATCACTGCCAATAAAAAAAAAATAAAAAAATCTTCATTTTTGTTCATTAATTCCATATTACTCCAGATTATTTGTTTCACTTCAATAGAGCATCCAGAGCACATTCTCAACTGAGAGACAGGCAGGGTGACAGGATAACCGAGAAAGATACATGCCTGTTGACCATGATGCAACTGAGAAGCTCATATCCTTAGGAGCATGAAATAAAACCCATCAAGAACAAATGGCATAGTAAAAGAGAGTTTTATAGATTGCATGAAATTAACAGAGAAATTGAAAGAATGACTTGTGATGTAGAAACCATAGTGATCTAATTACAGGCCATTGCATCCCTTTTTTCTGAGGAAGAGGAAGGTGTGAGTTCCAGAGAATTGATAGGGTTTTTGTGTAAAGGTTTTGAACATTGAAGAGCAACAAATACCCATGGTTTTATGAGCTCCTCCAAGTCTAAAAAATTTTGACTTCCATGCGGTGAACCTGGTGAGGCTAGCCATTACTGGTACAACTTGGTTTGGGTTAGGTGAGGTCATAGTCAAGCTTAAAGCTAACCCTATTGGTCAGTTGAAATTCAGGTTACTTACAATTTCCATTTCAGTTTTTTACAAATTAACAATTTATTTGAAATAAAGCATAAACACATAGCAGATACAGTTGCTGTCAAGCAAAATGTAGCATTGCAACATAAAAATGTTTAGCAACCAACCACTACTGTTATGCATCAGAAGAAATGGAAGGCAACATGTACTTAGACAGAAGGAAGTGTAAATAAGATCCAAAGAAAATTGTAAATGATGGGAAGATTTTTTATCAAAAGCAAATCAATCGATATTGGAAGCACAAAGTAGGTTTTGATAGATTGTCAAAGGAGCAGGAATTCAACCACCAACTGATTAGATAGGAGATTCCAACAAAATGAAATCAAACCTCCTCTAAATCATGCCTTTGAACTAGCCCATTTAATGAGAATTAGATTGTTTTTTAGGGATTGCGGGACTGCAGCAAGGGAGTTGTTTTCCAGATCTGTTAGCTTCAGAAAACCAGCTTAGTTTCCTTGCCGCCTATCTTAACATCAATTCTAGGTGACTCACATGTCACACTGCTTGCAATGGTGATGCATTATCTGCTGCAGTTTGAGGAATGAGTATATGTATTCTATATTGATCACATATTTCTGATGTGGATTATATGAGTTGACCTTCACTTGTGGGAGGGCAGGAAGTAAAAGGTACCTGACATATGCAGGCCTTCGCAGGAAGTAAAAGGTACCTGACATATGCAGGCCTTCCCCTTCAGCCTGCATATGTGGGGGCTACACAAGCTTTACAGCCATTTCTTTGCCATATGTAAAAGCCCATGGTTATAGTGCGAATGGCAATAGCATATTTAGTCAATAGTTATGGCAATAGCCCATATGGTGATGATATTGTTTGACTTTGATTAGATGACCTCAATCTTCTGAATATTTTTCGGATAATCATGTAATGGTATTTGGCCATTGAGATTAGTTTATGAGAGAAGTTGTTATTTTTTAGGTGTTTGACATGGGAAGAAAAGATGCTGGGGGCTTTTCTCATGGTGAAGTTTATGTGGACTTTCTTGTGGTGCATTTTATTTTGTGGTTCTCTTCTTGCCTACCTTGAATGATCCGATGATATTCTCATAAGTCTTATTTGGGTTATCGTACAATATCCAACTGGATTCTTCTGCCTGGTTGTGCTATGTACTTCATGCATTCAATTTAGCCACTTGAACAATGTAGGAAACTGATCTCCCTTTTGAATGCACATTGTAGCGATCCTTGATATAACAGCCGAACTGCTTTTTATTCCCAGTATTGAACAGTTGAACTGTATGCAATTATGGAGGTTTGCCATGTCTTTGATCAAATATACAAAGAGCACCTTGATGGAGCGTCTATATCCTTCTTCAACCATCTCCTCTGATTATTACTTTCTTGAATTTAATTTCAAGAGGGTTCTTGTTTTTATTTTTTCTCCATTTTGCATTTCTCTGAGATTAACACTTGTGCAGATGCCCTAGAGGCCAAAAAGTTTACAAACTCTTCGACAACCAACTTCCAGTTGCTCTAAAAAGATAGCAATTTGACAAGCATGTTTCTAGCAAGCAAGCATAAATCAATCACAAAGAGAACACAAAATTTACGTGGAAAACCCATCAACCTAGAAGGAAAAAACCACAGGAGAGAGATAATCAATTCCCTATGAACTATAAGTTACAAAGATACACTCAAGATGTCTCACACACATCTCATAGAATGCCTCACACACATCCCCAATCAAGAAACTCTGATAACCCCTTCTCTCATTTCTCTCTAGGAAAAAACCCAAGGATTTACGTGATGACTTCCTCTATCATAACCCCAGAATTTTCTCACTAAATTTCTAACTAACACCTCAAGATATAGCTTCTCTAGTAGACTTTCCTACATGGACTCTCTAAGCAGGCCCACTAAACTTTGCAAAAGAAAAGACACAAAAAAAATTCAACAAATCTCCACCTTGGCTTAAATTTTGCAAACATCAAGCCAACTCCACTTTGACTTGGATTCTGCAACCATCAAGTTAACTCTATTTTAGCTTGGATTCCACAAACATCAAATCAACTCTATTTTGACTTGGATTCCACAAACATCAAGCCAGCTCTTGAAGATTTAACTAGTGTCTCTACCATCCACAAATCAATCATCAGTTCATCATTCATTATGCTCAAATAAGCATGATCCACATCTCCACCCGAGATGCCCACACAGTCCGCCACTGTGCAACCTATGACTCTATCTCTTCCATCTTGCTAGCATCCGAAGAGATCAAACTGCCACAATCAGAGATTAAGAAGACGACCTCTCGATGCATATCTCACCATCTTCCTTGTCTCTTCCTAGAGTTTTTCCCACGAACACTGTTGTATTTCCAACTGGTCAATCTCTGCACACCACTTATATTGTCACCACCCGCACGCTGAATTGGCCAGATTCACATGCCTTCGTAACAACTAACCGTGTGCAATCTATTAACTGCAACATCCTCATTCGCTCAGATGATCACATGAGTATAAGAGCTCTACCTATCTTCATACTCACCATCCTCTACATGTATGTCAAATTGCACTCTTTTGTACGCCCCTCAGCTCCACCAGCTCTTGTGTACCACACATGTGCCAAACTTGCATACATGTCAAACCTATACGCCACCTATGTACTAGTGCAAGGAACCATGCAATCATCCATGCACCACTTGTGCATCTGTTACTAAACCATGCCTGCATTGTTGTATTCGTTTTCCAATCATCAAAGTTTCAAGACTCCTAGGCTCTCTCAGATCCACTATCGATCACAGTTATAGGACTCATCACCGTCCACCACTAGGCACAGTCGTAGGACCAAAGCCACTATCCACCGTAGATATCAAGAAAACTACCATTTAATCCATGTGCTCTCCGTGCACCATCCGCACCTTGCACCCATAATAGTGTTTGTAACACATTCATCCATGAAGTTCATCACTTCACCTCAATCTAAACCATTCATGTGCAAAATCAACATCAAAACAATATGATCACTATATCGATCCACTCAGATCTGCTCGAACTGATCAACCACGATCACCATGATCCAACCTTGCTCACGCCCAACGATGCACCATCCACTTGATTTGCTCCATCCATAAACTCCGCAACACTCAAAACATCCAGATCTATCAACCAGGATACTGATTATCACCAAATCACTATTAATTTGCACATACCCATTAGATCTACATCACTGAAGCATAATCTGCTAATTTGACCCCACCATTGTGTTTGCAGTACCCAAAACCATGAAAATCCATACCTAGAATACCCAAATCAAACTCCGGGATCACCCAAAATGGGCCGTATGTGTACTGCTTCAATATACACCACCATGCACCGAATCTGGAGCATCTTCTTCCCCAAAGGGTTGCCCTAGCTGCCATTGCATTGCCACAGCAGCCGTTGTCACTGTCGTCTCCTGCTGCCGCCGTCCAACCCTCGGATGATCGATACACTCCAGTCATCAGAACTTCCTCGTCGTTCCGACCTCCTCCGGCACGTTGTCGCACCGGATCTTTGCCTCCGGTCGCCAAAATCAGGGGAAAACCCACTGCCAGAGATGCTGTTTCCTTCCTTCACACCGACCAATTGCCGCATTTGTTCGCCTCCATCAATTCCGACAGGAATTCGCTGTCGTCAATGCTCTACCCTTGCTTCGGCGGAAAAAACCCATCAAACTCAATCTGGCCACGTCGCCTTGCCAGCGTTGTCTTCGCACCGCCCACACGCAACACACCTCCTTCTGCTCGTCGCCGATGGCCGACGAAGTCACTGCCTCTGTTTTTCAACAGAGTGGGAAAAACGCATTGCTGGTGCTCGTCTCTAAGGCTGCTCGTTCGCCGCTCGATGCTGCCAGTGCCATCACCGACCGCTCAGTGAAACCCATCAGCGTCACGCCTACGCTGTTGCTATCCTTCGCCGGCCCTGTTCGTTGCTATCCGCAATCCAACGGATCCGCCATATCCGTCCAGCGGTTGCGCACGCCGCCCTAACCCGATCGCTGAAATCTCAGTGTCCATTGCTGTCACCATCCAACCAGCGATCTCCAGGCACCATCACCGTTCACGTCGGGTTCACCAGATCCACACAACCTTCCATCATGGCTGTTGTCCGTCTGTCCATTTCCTGACGAAACCCATCAGCAACACCCTCGCTTTACGCGCACCACTAGATCTGGCCTCACTAATGCTATATCTGCTAAATCACTGTTGCCTCTTCTTTTCTTTTTTTTTCTGGTCCTCTTTCTTCATTTGCCTCCATAATCTTACCACTCTCCATCACCATATTTCAGTGCCCAAAATCCCATAAATTAAAGCTCAGATACCACCACCTGTAGGGAAATATGATTGAGAACACACAAGCAAGCATAAATCAATCACATGGAGAAAATAAAATTTATGTAAAAAACCCTTCAACCAAAAAGAAAAAAACCATGCAAGAGAAATAATCAATCCACTATGAAATAAAAGTTACAAAGATATACTCAAGATATTTTACACATATCTCATATAATGCCTCAAGCACATCCTTAATTAACATACTCAGATAACCCCCTTTCTAAATCCTCTTCGGAAAAAAAACCCTATTATTTACATGATGGTTCCCTCATTCATAACCCTAGAATTTTTTCACTGAATCTCTAACTGACACCTCAATATATAACTTTCCTAGTAGACTTTCCTACATGGACTCTCTAAGCTCATCTCACATACTCGAGCCCACTAGACTTTGAAGAAGACAAGACACAAAAAAAAAAAACCAACAAAAATGTACAAAAGCTAATTATTGAAGCTGATGGTTGTGCCTTATCTCACTATTCTCACAGAATTGACCTAAACAAGGATATCGTCGCCTCATTGAATGTTCTCTAGTTAAATTAGACGTCCTGCTAAATAATTTATGTTGCATTACGATTGAGTATATTCATTTATTATGTTGTATTAAGATTTAGATGTCCTGTTTAGTAATAAAGTTATAGAGTTCAATAAATCATGTCTACACATTGACATAAATGTTCTCTTAGTACACAAGTGATTAAACAAATATGGTTATGTGTTCAATGTACAAGGAATCCTAAGGAAAGCAAAACAAGTATTTAGGTCAAGCATATAAAAGTCTGCATATATCTTCCGTTTTCCATAAGCTATATTCATTTCATCCTATTCTTATTATTGATCGCATCTAAACCAACCTAATCATTTTGTTTTTCTTGATATCATGACCAAAACATGAACTAAACATAAAACAAAGTAAAGAACAGTAGACATACACTAAATAGGAAACGCAAACACTAAAGAAGAATAAAATAAAGTACTCCCAAACTTAAAATCAACATTTTCGTCGATATAAAGTGCAAAGAATAAATGCAAGGTCTTCCCTAATCCCGTGGGCATTTAATCTTCATGTACCTCCTCGTCTTATTCTGTTGGTTTGTTTGATGGAGAGTATGATGGTCTTTCTATCAAACAGTACTCACTTTCTTCTCACAAGTGCTATTATACCATCATGCTCCTTTGCATTGGCATAAGATTCTCGAATTACTAGAACAAGAGTAGCTCTAAGTTGCTTGACAAATTCTTGTCACTTGTTTTGAATAAGAATGGTTTGATACGAATTAAAAGAATTATCAAAACCCCTTTTGGGATGCATTTTCCCTTCATTATGGAGTGATGAGATCTTTCTGCAACACTTTCACCAATAAATTGGGGAGTAGTAAATGACATTCCACTAGTTGTTCTTTATCTCTTTAATGGCATTTCTCCAAACATTTCAAAGGATCCAATCCTACTCCAAACATTTCAAAGAATCCAATCCTTTACATAATTAAGCAGATATTATTGGGTCCCATAAGCTTGGCTTAACCCAAGAGGGGAGAGGTGAATTGAGTTTATAAAAAATTTCTTACTTAACCCCTATTTGATTACTTTCCCTCATTTTTGTGCCCCTATTTGATTACTTTTCCTCATTTTTGTGCTTATGTGCAAGTTATAATGAAATAACTAATAAAGCAGTTAAATGAAAGAAAGTAAATCAATCACACATGAATGACACATAATATTTTTATAGTGGTTTGGGTAATCTTCCCTACTCCACTCTTCCAAGAACACTCATCTTCGTGCCTTGGATTCCACTATCTCTCTATAATCGAATTACATAAGTATTCTTTGTGCTCTTCTAGATTCTAGCTCTATGGGGCATAAACTTAGCAATCGATTATGAAAACAATTTCTCCAACAATCAACTACTCTTCTTGATTCCAGCTCAACGGGGCATAAACTTAATGATTGATTATGATAACAATCTTTCCAACAATAGAATCACTCTTCTTGGTAGGTTTCTAACGACTCAAGATATACAAAAATAAAAGAAAGAGAGAATTACACTTTGAACATGCTTCTTATTGAGCATTGGGAAAAAGTGTTTGAGTAGTTCTTTTTGGTCCTGAGAATCTCCCCTTTATATTGTAGAAGAAGACCTTAGATGAATATTGTGAAGTTTGAAAGCTTTTTTGTAAGTATGAAAAGGGTTTTAGCTTTTGGCCTTGGGTTGCTTGAAAATTAAAAGATTAAAGCTCAAAAGGATCTTCAAAATGAGTGCTTCAACTTCTTGGAAACATCGCTCCATTCCCCCATAAATAGATCTTTCAAAATCATGGCCATTAGAGTTGATTTGATGAAGCAACGTTCGAATTTTCGACCATTGGGGGTCGACAGGCAATATGACAAGTGGTTGCTCCAAGTGGCTGATGTTCCAGGCGGTTGCTCTAAGTGGCTAGCGTCCCAAGTGGTTGCTCCAAGTGGCTGACGTCCCAGGCGATTGCTCCAAGTTGCTGGCATCCCAGGCAGTTTGCTAGGTAGTTGCTCCAAGTGGATAACGTCCTCCACTCGTGTTTTAGCATTATGTTATTTTTTGAAACTTTGACATTTTTTATTATAATTAAAATACATTTGTTCATATATAATTTGCATAAGTTTAGAAACATGGATATAAAATTTGAATCATATTTTGTATTTAAAAAAACTCTTTCAAGCTTACATTCTTTGGAATATAGAAATGATATTTCTCTGAGACACATAATTTTATCTTAACAATTACAAATATGATCTAATGTAGCACAATATGATAAACTAAGTTAATTGCAATATGAATCATAGTGATTTTTTGATAAATTGCAAATAGGCTTGCATAGTGATTACTCAATTAAAATACATACTCTTCAAGTATACTTGACTATATTTCAAGCTTTCTAAATTATCAACATTATTAGCATATATCAAGTCTAAAACAAGTTTTGTTGTTATCAAAATCATGAATATAATCCTAACAATCTCCCCCTTTTTTATGATGACAAAACTTAAAGATTGAGTTGTTTTACAAAATATGCTAATGATCCATTTGCAATTGCAAACTCCCCCTATCTAATTGAAATATATAGTCTTATGGAGTTTGACATTTCATCATAAAGAAAAGTCATGATATATATGATGTTAATACTCTTTAGATACAATTTATGACAAGCTTCCTTTCTTCCAAGCAAGTTTTTCGATATATTTTCTCCCTTTTTTTGTCAATAGTGAAAAAAAAATTGTAGGAGAGAAAGTCTTTAACCAAAGAAATATTCAAACATTAGATAGATCTTCATTCAAATCTGATTATTAGGAGGAAAATCATCAAGGTAATGCATAACCATATAAGGCTTATATAAGGATCTCAGTCATTCTCAATTCTCTTCTAATGGTGTAAAAATTTTCTGGTGATAATGGTTTTTGAAAATGTCTGCAAGTTGAGCATTAATAGGCACATACTATAAACAAATATCATGCTTTTCTATATGATCTCTTATGAAATGATGCCTAATTTCAATATGCTCTGTGCGAGAGTGTAAAATAAGATTTTTTGTTAAACATATAACACTTGTATTATCACACCTTATAGGAATAGTCTTATAATGTAAATCATAATCAAGAAGTTGTTGTTTCATCCAAAACAATTATGCATAACAACTTCCAGCTGCTATATATTCAGCTTCTGCAGTAGAGATAAAAAATACTTAAATATAGGGAAGAGGTCGAGGGTGATTGTCCATTATTTTTTATCGATAAAAATAGTGTAGGATGTAACCCTGCAATACATTTCTAAAATTTACTAGCATCTATACATTAACTAAATAAACAAAATTGCCTAATTGAGTATATTATATATATATAGGTATAGTGCATAGATTATATTCGAATGTGCCTGGGATAAATATCACTTGTAGAAATATATTTTTTACAACAACAAGTGAACTCAAGCTATTTTGCATTTATATTAATGTTAGCAAAAAAATAAATATACATATAAAATAATAAGTATAAAAGAGAATAATTGTCAAGACATGTAGATATAGATGAGCCAAAATTTTTCTTCATACTTGCAGAAAATGATTGACCAACTCCACTGAATTTTCTAATGTACTACCAACAAGGTAAAAAATATATAATATAAATTCTTGGTATTATACATAGGTATAACACCATTTCAAGAATTCAAAATGCATAAAAAATTACCTAACTTTTGATTAAGCCTAAGCAACCCATCGGAATAGCTTCTTTAATTTTTTTTTTGTGCTTTTAAACTTATGAGAAAAACAAAAGGCTTTAGAAAAGGAAAAATGCTTGAGTATAGGGATGAGGGAGGGTGACTGCCCATTACTTTTTTCCTAGAAAAATAGTGTAAGATGTAAGCCTGAAGCATGGTTTTGCAAAATTTACAACATCTATGTTAATTTAATAAACAAAATTGACTAATTAAGTAAATATAATAGGTATAGCACATAGATTATAGTTGAATGGTCTTAGGATAAATATATTTTGTAGAAATTTAATTTTACTAATAACTAGTCAACCCATTTTATTTTTTATTTTTCTTAATGTTAACAAAAAAATATACATGTAAAATAACATGTATAGAGGAGAATAATTGTTAAGCTATGTAGATATAGATGAACCAATATTTTTTTTTCAGATGAACTTACTGGTGGAAAATAACTGGCTAACTCCATTAAATTTTCTGCCATTCTTCTAACAAGGGAAAAATATATAATATAATTTCTTGGCATTATACATAGGTATAGCGCTATTTCAAGCATTCAAAATGCAAGAAAAAATTACATAGCTTCTGACTAAGCCTAAGCAACCTAGTGAAATAGTTTTCCAAATTTTACCATGCTTTTAAATTGAGAAAAACAAAAGGCCCTCAAAAAGAAAAAAAAACTTGAATATAGGGATGAGCTCAAGGGTGACTGTCCATCGTTTTTTACGCCTAAAAAAATAGAGTACGATGTGACCTTGGGGCATGGTTCTAAAAATATATCAGCATCTATACATTAATTAAATAAACAAAATTGCCTAATTGAGTAGATATATATAGGTATACCACATAGGTTATATTCAAATTGACCTATGATAAATATATTTTGTAGAAATATACTTTTTGAAAATAACTAGTGAACTCATGCTATTTTCTATTTTTATTAAGGTTGGTAAAAAAATAAATATACATACAAAATAATAGGTATAGAGGAGAATAGTTTTCAAGCCATCTAGACATGGATGAACCAATATTGTCCTTCGGATCAACTTATCAGTGAAAAATGATTAGCCAACTCCATTATATTTTCTAATTTCCTACCAACTGGGTAAAAATATATAATATAATTTCTTAGCATTATACATAGGTATAGCACCATTTCAAGTATTCAAAAAGCATGAAAAAATTACCTAACTCCAGACGAAGACTAAACAACCAATTGAAATGGGTTTTTAAATTTTTGTACACTTTTCTACTTCTAGAAAATTATATAATTGAGTAAACATATATAGGTATAGTATATAAAACTATTGTTCAATGGTTCTAGATAAAATATAGTTTATGGTAAAGTTGTTTTAACATTAACTAGGTAATTCATACTTTTTTGTATACATATATGTTTGTGTAGTAAGAAGTATAGTAGAGCGTAGATGTCAATTTATATAGATAAAGATGAACCACTAGTATTTTAGTTCTAAGGCATGTATTGGAGGCAAAGATTTAGAAAAAAATTGTTAAATTATCCAATGTTCAACTAACGCGAGAAAAATTATATAATATAAATTTCAAGTATTGTATATCAGTATAGCACCATTTCAAGAATTAGAAGCATGAAAAAATTACCTAACTTTTACCTCAACCTAATTAACCTATGGCTAATGTTTCTTTTATTTTTGTATACTTATGAATATTTAAGGAGCACAAATAATTTTGAAACGTATGAGAAGGTGAGTACCCATCCTTTTTTTTTAGAAAGAATTTATGATTTAATACTAGAGTTTGTTGTTCAAAATTTAAGGGTGTCTGTACGTTAGTCAAATAAAAAGTAATTACTGAATTGAGTTTATACACACACATATATGTGCATGATATATATATATATATATATAGAAATTACCTTTAAGATAAGTGTTAGGCAAACAATTTAAGTAAATTCCATTAAAATTATCTAATCTATTTATGTGGAAAGTAAGTATAATAGGTGGAAAGAAAAAACAAATGCACCAAACACTTATTCACATCCATTACACTTGGCAAAATAGGTATGGTCACCTAGTATTTATATGTTTAAACCTCGTAGCATAGTACAAATATTACAAAAGTATTAATAAAGTAAATAATATACATATGTAATGTATAGCCTAATTAAATTTAATTAAAAAATATAACTTGTATAATTATTGGTGTTGTAAATTATTCTCCCATTATTCTTCAAGCATTTAATGGAGCATATATTAATGAAAAAACTCCTATAGTTAATAAATGTATTATTCTAGGGCCTAAACATGCATGATTAAAGGAATTTGTATAATCATTGTTATATAAGATGTCATGAAGTAGATATTTGTGGCTCTTGATTATATATTATCTTGACAATAAGGTTTTTGGATATTACTTACAAAATATTAAATGCAAACCCTTTTCATCTTGAATTTAAGGTATTCAGCCATAAATTCTTGTACAATGTTATAATTATTAGAATCAACTCAAATGGATGAATATTTTTGCTACACATATGTATTAAGATCAATATTTTTATTAGATAATATACATAAACTACCTTGCTATGTACATTGTAGCGTTGAGTGGGTTACGGATTCTATGCATAGCAGACTACACAAAACAGTCACCTCATGCAAGAACTGTTTACAGTTGTCACTCTGAGCCATGTCAACCTCCTCTCCCTTTCCCAGCTCCCAACGTCTGATACTCTCATGCATACTTTGAGAGAATTTCAACACTCATATGTTGTAAGAGGACATGCAAATGGAAATTACCAATCTACCATACTTTTATTTTAAGGAAGCGTGCAAGCGCTTCTACTAAGCCGACGTCTTGAATAAGATACGTACATAGAGAGGGAGAGAAAATGCTTTCTTTCCTTGGATCTGGAAGAAGCTAGGTGAAGGTCAATTTGACACCTCATTGAAAAAGCCACTAGCAATCTTTATTGATTTGGCCCTAAAACAAAGTTCCACATGCAAATACTAGGACACTCCCTTTGAGTAATGTGGGATATTATAATTCACCCCTCTT
>JAYJMB010032512.1:4367-14819 GCA_036873735.1 Pouteria campechiana
AATTCCAAGCAGAAAATTATGAAAAACATCATTTTCAAATTATAAATATTATATTATTATATTCTGCTTGTATTTATATCCGTGATTTACATTGAATTTGATTAAAAATATAAACAATATTAATCTTCCAAAACGAATTTATGGTTCCGGTTTACGTTAATCATTTATGATATCTGTCTCTTTAGGTATATATTTATAATTAAGACACATAAAATAAATATTTAATTGTGATAACAGAAACCAAAATAAAGATTTTACAAATTCTTATGGTAAAACTGGTGCAATAAAATTATTCACTATTATATTATTGTCCGTGAATTGATTAATTTGACTTGCGTATATAATCAGCGATGGTGATTTCTTAGGAGGAGAAGTTGCTCTGCCAGGTCCTGCCATGAATTCCACGTAGCAGTCGGCGACCTTCGCCAGCCACGAAGATTGCCCTAAAGCCTGATAAGTAGCCAGCACAGAAACAACTGAAATAGCCGGTCCACACGTTCAGATGTGGACCCGTATCACACGTCATTTTCTGCTCGGTCCCGCAACGTGGACGGCGTAGATCATCAGATCGGTATGATGCTACAAGCTCCGCTCTCCGGAGGAAGGCTTGCCACGTCACGGGACATTAATATTGGCCATGCCGAATTTCATCGAAACGATACTCGGGCCGGAAAAAAAACAAAAAACACGGTTCGTCTAACGTGAGCCGTGACGAAATCCTTACCCCCTCACTTTCTCGGTTTGGCATTAAAACAGAACTCTACTGGAACCTAGAGAATGTCCATCTTCTTCGTCCTTCCCTCGCATCACACGAACGGGGTCGCCTGATCCAACGCCTCAGAATCCTCTGACGACTCCCGCGCCGAGCTTCCAGCGATCCGGTTCGTCATTTCTTCCCATGTTTGAAATGTAAAAGTCAATTCCAACATGACGGGATCCTTTCCCTCCTTCAAACGACTTTGAATGCTGCCCTTTCTAAAAACCGACGATGTTGTCTCCGCAGAGTAACAAAAAGAGGAAACCCGCGTTCTCTGACGGTTTTTTAAATTGTTTATACTCTCCAGATTTCTTTCCATCGCTTGGATTTGTATTATGTATCCGTTGTTGTTGGATGAGGGAATGCTGTTGGAATCGATGCAGATTTTGGTTTTTACCTAGGTGCTTCGTGTTTCGATTAGGGCCTGGGACATTGGATTTTGGCTTGGGCCTTACGGACCTTCTCGCAGGAGCCTAGTTTTGGGTCTTAGACAGCTTACCATCCAGAAATTGCTTGAGCCCTGTCTGTGACGGGATGAGTTATAGCTGTCAGCAGGCTGACTTGCAATTCGCTGCAGGCCGCCTTTTCAACTGGTTGGTTGGAATCAGTTGAAGATTCCTTGTTTTCGGGGGCTTCAGTCGGGAGATGGTTTGAGCTACAGAAATTTAGCAGTTTTACATCGTTAGTGAGGATCTGGGCCTGATGTAGCGTCACAGTAGGTTTGAAAAGTGGAGCTTAGAAATGAATTCGAGTTCGATTGATGCATGGGCCTTCACTGGGCTTGCCCATACTTGGCCTGCTTAGTTCATATGGGCATGTCATGCATACTAGAAGCTATTGGATTATACAAGCCTCCGTGCAAGTGCTGTGTGAATGTTGCCCAAGGTTCGAAATCTGGCATAGTTAGTTTATGAGATAGGCACAGCAAGGTTCAAATCCTGGCTAGTTAAGATAGTTAATGAGATGGGCACACTAAGGTTCAAAATCTGTCTAGGTAGTTACTTCATGAGACAGTCACAGTAAGGCTCAAAATATGTCTTAGTTACTGCATGAGATTGGCAGGGTGTTGTGCAAGTTTAAGCAGAGTCAAAAAAGCAACAAGGAGCATCAAACAAAGCCAACAATCTTTGACTGTCAACCGACCTAGCTATTCTCGATGTGAATCCAAGCAAAGTATGTGTTCTCCCATACTTCTTCCTCACCGTAAAAAAGACAACACAGGACATTATTTTGTTAACCATACTAAATGCACAATGCCCACAAAACCGTATTCCATATAAAACAATAGATTTTGATTGGATTTTACTCTTGGTAGTAAAGAGTTCTTGCACATGCAGTTAAGGTTGTTAATTTCACGTGGTACATCCTAGCTGACTGTTGACTTGAATTTGGCAAATTGGGTGGTGACTTATAATAGTAGTTGACTACTAGAGAACTCAAGGGGGCCACTCTACAAGATATTGTGGAGATAAGAATAACTGCTTTTGAAAAATTCCACAGGTACAAGTATTTGAGATTTGCTGGCATCCGTTTGTCAATAGATTCAGAATGGCATGAATGGCTTGGATTGGATATATAGAGCTGTAAATGGGCTTCAAAAGTTGTTGTCAACCCTTATCCTGTTATGGGGTCACTGGAGCTCCATTCCACAGAGATAAGCTTCTAAAGATTTTGGAACGTGACTAATTGGTTTCGGCCTTTTCCTTGTTACAGTACGGTGGGAGTTGCAGGATGGAGGCTTATGCAGGTAAGTAGGAACACTTGTTGTTTGTGTTTTTTGCAATGTGCTCAAGCAGAAATTACGGTGTTTTAGCCTATGTGGATTGATGTTTACTGCAAATTTGTCTCTCTTGTTGGTGTGAATCTCAATCAGGTGCTTTGTCTGTTTTCTGTGGGAAGTTTGACTCAAAGTGTATCAACAATTTACTGGTCATTTCTGTAGATATGCTGCTCCTGTTAATGCTCCTTTTGACTTTCGTGTGCAACTTACTATCGAGAACAGTTCGGATGCCAGCACATTTTCAAGGTTTTTCATCTTTAGAGATAGCCTCTATCTTTTTCAATGCGGGCTTGGGACTTGTTTATTTGTGTCTAGGAGTCTGGAAGCTTGAAGAGAAATTGAGATATGAACAGGGTGTTGGTCCCCTCTATCAATGGTCAGTTTCATTATTTCATGGCCTTGCTTGGGCGTTGTTGGCTATTGTGGGGAGCCTTAGAACAAGACAACTTGCGAGACCTGTCATGTGGCTTTTGTGTATAATTGCATGCTTTTTTGCAATATTCCTCTCTATTTCTTCATTTGTCGTAATCCTTCGTGGGATAGAAGCTTCAGCCATTAAGATCACTCTAGATATCTTATCTTTGCCTGGAGCTGTTCTCTTGCTTTTCTGCGCAATTAAATGTTCCAGATATACAGAAACTGGCCATGTTGTTGATCACACTCTTTATTTGCCTTTAAATGTTGAGGCCAATGGCAATAAAATTGATTCAGATAGTTATGTTACTCCTTTTGCTGAAGCTGGACTTCTCAGTAGAATGTCATTTTGGTGGTTGAATCCTCTAATGAAGAGGGGTTCAAAGAAATGCTTGGAAGATAGAGATGTGCCAAGGTTACGTAAGATTGATCGAGCAGAAAGTTGCTATTTCATGTTTATGGAGCAACTAAACAGACAAAAACAGGCTAAAACATCTAGCTCACCGTCTATTTTGTGGAGCATAGTTTCTTGTCACCAGAGAGAGATTTTTATCTCTGGGTTTTTTGCATTGCTTAAAATACTCACTGTTTCTGCTGGACCATTGCTTCTCAATGCATTCATTAAAGTTGCTGAAGGAAAAGGAGCTTTCAGATATGAGGGTTATGTTCTGGCTGTCGCATTGTTCCTTGCAAAGTGCTTGGAGTCCCTGTCACAGAGGCAGTGGTATTTCCGGAGTAGATTGATTGGCGTCAAAATAAGGTCTTTGTTATCAGCAGCCATATATCGGAAACAACTGAGATTGTCGAATGTGGCCAAACTTACGCACTCAGCTGGAGAGATAATGAATTACGTTACAGTGGACGCTTATAGGATTGGGGAATTCCCTTTCTGGTTTCACCAAACATGGACAACAAGTCTCCAACTATGCATTGCTTTGGCAATCCTTTTCCGCGCAGTTGGCATTGCAACTTTTGCTGCACTGGTTGTTATTGTACTGACTGTGCTCTGCAACACTCCACTTGCCAAACTGCAGCACAAATTTCAGTCAAAGCTCATGGAGGCACAAGATGAAAGGCTGAAGGCTCTGTCGGAAGCTCTTGTGAACATGAAAATATTGAAGCTTTATGCATGGGAAACCCATTTCAAGACAGTGATTGAGGGGTTGAGAAAAGTGGAATACAAGTGGTTGTCAGCATTTCAGCTACGGAGAGCTTACAATAGCTTTCTCTTTTGGTCGTCTCCAGTGTTGGTTTCTGCAGCTACTTTTGCTACATGTTATTTCCTTCAAATTCCTCTCACAGCTAGCAGTGTTTTCACATTTGTTGCAACCTTGCGCCTAGTTCAGGACCCAGTTAGATCAATCCCAGATGTCGTTGGGGTAGTAATTCAAGCTAAAGTAGCCTTTACTCGAATAATGGAATTTCTGGGGGCTCCAGAGCTGCAGATTGGGCATGCCAGGAGAAAGCCTCGTGGGAAGCCCAAGCACTCAGTTAATGTTAGATCATGCAACTTTTCATGGGAAGGGAACATATCAAAGCCAACACTAAGAAATATAAATCTTGCGGTTAAACCTGGGGAAAAGGTGGCAATTTGTGGAGAGGTTGGGTCAGGAAAATCAACCCTTTTGGCAACCATTCTTGGCGAGTTACCTAACACTGAAGGCACAGTAAGTTTTCAATATAGCAAACGTGAATTTTTCATATATTACCTTTCAGTCTCTAAATGCATCTCTGATGATCTGAAAATACCAAGTGAGAAACTTCAAAAGCAGGAACACTTTCTTTTTATATAGTTCTTTTCTTTCATTTACAAATCTTAGCACTATTCTCCATGTTCTTTGTCCAGATAAAATACATATTGCCAATTTTTTATATATATAACAAAACTAGTAAACATCCTGATTCACAATGTTGCAGATTGAAGTTTGTGGGCGAATTGCATATGTGTCTCAGACTGCATGGATCCAAACAGGAACAATCCAAGAGAATATCTTATTTGGCTCTCCCATGGATAAGGAAAGATATCAGGAAGCAATTGAGAAATGCTCGCTAGTGAAGGACCTCGAGATGTTACCTTTTGGTGATCTTACTGAAATAGGTGAACGAGGAGTAAATCTCAGTGGTGGTCAGAAGCAGCGTGTTCAACTTGCACGTGCTGTGTATCAAGATGCAGATATTTACCTCCTGGATGATCCGTTCAGTGCTGTTGATGCTCATACTGCTACAAGTCTATTTAACGTACTACCTTTTCTATCTGTTTAACATTTATGCTTGCTTTGGCTATAATGTTTTGAAAATGCTAACTTCTCTAGTGTACAGGGATGCGTAATGTGTGCCCTCTCGCAGAAGACGGTATTACTGGTGACTCATCAAGTTGATTTCCTCCCTGCATTTGACTCCATTTTGGTTAGTATGTGCATCTGTCTTGACTGTTTCATTTTCCTTCTCATTTGAAGATGTGATCATTTTGCTTGCTTGTCAACCAGAATAAATTTATGATTTGTGGGAATGATGTTTTCCTGCCCATTGCAGACTACAGGCTGTTAAGTTTTCTCTTGTTGGGTACAATATTAAAAATGAAGTCAAGTATAACTGGAATGTTCAGTGTGCTTATTCTATAACTTTGATGGTCTTCTACATGAGAAGTCAAGTACATACATCTAGCAATGTCTAGAAGTTGTTAACTTCTTACTTACATCCTCATTTTCATAGATGCCTCACTAAATTAAAGTAAATTTTCCTTTGGAAGATTCTTATTGGTCAAATCAGGCATCCAGAAAAGATATACTTGTCTCGAATTACAGAAACGTGCATTTATGGGGACTTCTATTTAGTATGATTACTGGAAATCATTCAACGGTACACGTGAACATGAGCATGAGCTCACTATTTCATTCATGTTCATACCAGAAGATCAATTTTGTCATGCTCGGATATTCTACTGACAATACATAGTAAAAAAATCAAGACATATCTCTATACTCTTCTTAACTCTCTTGACCTAAGAGCAAGCAAAACTAGACGTCTTAGAGCCCTAGGATGGGCCCAATTGCATTTTGTGGGTTTAGTTGTAATCAGCATCTTAAATGAACAGAATTAAGACTTTGTAAGCTGACTCTTGATGGTTGGACCAGGTGAACAGAGTGATTAAATGGTTGTATCATTTTCCTCGATGATAGATGGTTTCAAAGACTTTTTTTTTTCTTTTCAATTTGATAGACTCTAAAGAATATCGTGCAGCATTGTAAATTGTAATTCTAAAAAAGCAATTTCTCTAATTTGATGTTCTTTGCAGTTAATGTCAGATGGAGAGATTCTGCATGCTGCTTCCTTTCATGAATTACTGGCCACTAGTAAAGAATTTCAAGACCTTGTCAATGCACACAAAGACACTGTTGGTTCTGACAGGCTAGTGGAGATGCCTTTTCCCTTGAAACATGAAACTGCCAGAAGAGAGATCAGAAGAACGTACACTGGGAAGCAACAGAGACCAGACAATGCACCAGCAGAAGCTCAGCTGATTAAGCAAGAGGAGAGAGAAACCGGAGACACGGGTTTCAAGCCATACTTGCAGTATCTGAATCAGAACAAAGGTTACTTGTATTTTGCTTTGTCAAGCCTTTTTCATATGACATTTGTGGCTGGACAGATTGCGCAAAACTATTGGATGGCTGCTAACGTTCAGAATCCTACTGTTAGCACATTGCGGCTCATCTCAGTTTACTTGGCAATTGGTTTTGCCACGACATTCATTTTATTCTTCAGATCTCTTTTCGTAGTTGTTCTGGGTATGCAATCATCAAAATCATTGTTTTCTCAGCTGCTTAACTCCCTCTTCCGTGCACCAATGTCTTTCTTTGACTCAACACCTCTGGGAAGGATACTCAGTCGGGTAAGTTTGTCAACGCATCATTTAGATGCAGTTTACCTTCAGTGGGTTTGTTGGGAAAATTTTTCCTTTTGTAATGGATTCTAGTTCTTGAGACCTTTTCATGTTTCCAATATAGGTTTCTTCAGATTTGAGTATTGTTGACCTAGATGTGCCGTTCAGCTTGATTTTTGCTGTCTGCGCCACCATTAATGCCTATAGTAATCTCGGTGTGCTCGCTGTTGTTACCTGGCAAGTCTTATTTGTCACCGTACCAGTGATCTATCTCGCTATTCGATTGCAGGTAAATAGCAACATGGTGGAGGGATTTTTACTAGTGGGGTCTCTTCAGATGCTATCCTTGCATTTCCTTTGTCTTTGTGAAGTAATTCATGGTTTATGGTTTCCTATCCCCAGAGGTACTACTTTGCTTCTGCAAAAGAGTTGATGCGCATAAATGGCACAACAAAATCCCTCGTAGCAAGTCATTTAGCTGAATCAATATCAGGGGCAATGACAATTCGAGCCTTCAATGAGGAAGATCGATTCTTTGCTAAGAATGTTGAACTCATTGACAGAAATGCCAGTCCATTCTTCCACAATTTCGCAGCAAATGAGTGGTTGATCCAACGGTTGGAAACAATGAGTGCCACTGTCCTTTCTTCCTCAGCACTTGCAATGTGTCTGCTTCCACGAGGAACTTTCAGCCCTGGTAGACACACATGCTTATAATTTGCTTGCAATTAAATGCTTACCATGCCTTTTCTAGCTTATAATTTGCTTATAGTTTTACACACCTCAAGTGCAACATTCCTAGTGTTTTGTCTAAAACTGACTCCTCATTCATGGTCAGTTCTTGTGGAAAACCTTTTGTTGTAGTGGAATTTCGATTACAGTCATGTTCTTGTGGAAAACTTTTGTTTTAGTGGAATTTCGGTTCCCATGGATGGATTATTTTCAAAATTAAAAGATCATGCTGAGAAGCTTTGTGCTCAGGTTGTTTAGGCCATGGTGCTTACATGCTTATATCAAACTTTATGAGGAGCATAGTTTGGCACATGGCACCTGATATGCATCTATTATCAACTTCAACGAGGAGCATTGCTTAGTTCAGTACAACCTGTATTTGCAGCTCAGGTTACCTTCATAGCACCTGGATATGATATTTTCATTCATTCATTAAAGGGACCACACACATTGTAGCTTGGCTGAGAACCTGGCTCCAGTTGTCAGCAGGACCACATTGTTTGGAAGCGTTCAAGTTTCAATTAGAAAATAAACAGCCAAATTTTTTGACATGCGCACCTACTGCTATGGACTGCGTTCATCTACATGTAAGTTTTCAGATGATGAGAACGAAAACTGCTTGATGAATCCAAAAGGAATGGCTCCAACATTATACTAATTACTAGCATTTTGTTTGCTACTACCATGGAGAAAAATCAATCTGTTGTCTTCTTTTCTTATGCTGTCTGTGAACTTCTGTCACATTTGTTCTTGAGAATTATTTATTTGGCTGATAAACCTTCTGGTTACTATATTCTTACGCAGGATTTATCGGGATGGCACTGTCTTATGGTCTTTCTCTAAACATGTCATTAGTTTTCTCTATACAGAATCAGTGCACAATTGCAAATTACATCATCTCTGTAGAAAGGCTTAGTCAATACATGTATGTAGAAAGTGAGGCCCCTGAAATTATAGAAGGGAACCGGCCCTCTCATGATTGGCCTGTTGTTGGCAAAGTGGAGCTCCAAGATTTGAAGGTAAATATTATATTAATGACTAGTCTTTATTTTCCAGTTTGATTGGAAAAGATCATACAGTTTCAGAACCTTATGGTTTATAAATAGATTGATGTTGAGAAAAGTGATGCCAAACAGATCAGATATAGATCAGATACGCCACTTGTCCTTCGGGGAATAAGTTGCACATTTGAAGGAGGGCACAAGATAGGGATAGTTGGGCGAACTGGCAGTGGGAAGACGACCTTAATCAGTGCATTATTTCGTCTGGTAGATCCTGCTGGGGGGAGAATTGTCATTGATGGTCTTGACATCTCCAAGATCGGGCTTCATGATCTGAGATCTCGACTTGGGATCATTCCTCAAGATCCAACCCTTTTTCATGGAACAGTCAGATACAATTTGGATCTCTTGGGAGAACATACAGATCAGCAAATCTGGGAGGTAATATATTGCCCTCTCTCTCTCTCTCTCTCTCTCTCTCTCTCTCTCTCTCTCTCTCTCTCTCTCTCTCTCGCACATGCCTGGCATCAAACTTTTGATGACTCAGGTCAACTACAGTAGTATTTTAAGGTTGGTGATAAAGCTGAGCTACTGGGATCTGGCATGTTGCAAATGGGTCCTTTTCTTGACACTATTTCTTGACGTAGTGAATTTCTTCTTGACGCAAAGTCCATTGAACGAAACGCTGTTGACTAACAGAATTCTGATATTCTTGTTAATCCTACTAGATATGTTGTTTTGGTTATTTTATTCACATTAACACCATCAACTTCATTTGTTGTCCTTAACTGTATTTTCTTGCTCATTTATAAGGTGCTTGGCAAGTGCCAACTTCAGGATGCTATCCGCGAGAAAGAAGAGGGTCTGGATGCTCTAGGTGGGTGTTTTCAAATCACAGCAGAACCGTGTTTTGGGTGGAGGAAAATCTTTATTACAATCTTACTTCATTGCAGTTGTAGAAGATGGATCAAATTGGAGCATGGGGCAGAGGCAACTCTTCTGCCTTGGGCGAGCTTTGTTGAGGAGAAGCCGAATATTAGTGCTCGATGAAGCGACAGCATCAATTGACAATGCGACTGACGCAATTCTTCAGAAAACCATAAGGGAACAGTTTGCCAAGTGTACTGTCATCACGGTTGCCCACAGAATTCCGACTGTGATGGACTGCACAATGGTGCTTGCTATCAGTGATGGTGAGTCTTTTAGCCCCAGTTCCTGACAGAATGATTTAGGAAGCAGACACAACTGTTGGAATTGATGTTCGGCGCGGCAAAAGCTTGAATTCTTAAGAGAATATATGTTTGTTTCTTTCTCAGGGCAATTGGTAGAGTATGATGAGCCAAGGAAACTGATGAACAGAGAGGGGTCACTGTTCAGAGAGCTCGTAAAAGAGTACTGGTCGCGCGGTGCAAATGCCGGCATCCAGCCTGCTCATTCATGACGAATTCTAGCGCTTGCCGTTTACCTGGATTCTTCGCTGCAGCTTTGCAGGAGTTTGTCAGGAGTCCTGATCATCAGGTTGCCGATTGAAATCGTCCATCTCCCATTCTACTAACTACTAAATCACACTTGGGTTATATATCCATTATCAATTGCAGCATATGCACTAATTTTCTTCAATAGCTGTGTTATTATCTGGGACATCTTTAGTGGCTGTGAAGATGGATGGCCCTACGTGTAACGATCCTCACATTTGGGCATCATGAGGCAATGCGTGCTATTTATCAGATCCAAAGTCTGTAGCTTGGTTTTTGCCAAGGTGTTCAGTTGCAATCATAAGGGGATGATAAGCTATCCTTCTCTGTCCTTTCACTTTTTTAAAGCGACATTTATTGACAGCAGTTTTATTTTATTTTTATCATTATATAGATCTACACCGCGCACC
>JAYJMB010032523.1:0-35579 GCA_036873735.1 Pouteria campechiana
TATATTTAGGAATCAAATAGGTGCAAAAGATGAAGTATTAGGAGAATAAAATATGACATTTTGCATTCTCATCAATACATAATCAACTTGAGCTCTTCATTGGATGGAACATATTCATCAAAGGCTTCTCCCATGACAGGTAGCCTACTCATGGCACTCAAGTCCCATAGTGTTATGCTCATCTTGCCACATGAGAAGTGGAAAGAATTTGTATCTGGTGACCAAAATTGAGAAAAAGCTTCCGAAGTGGTATTGTGTCTTAATAAGCCTCCACAAGTATCAAGTATAGTATCATAAACTTCTCATATTGTTAGAACATCCTTGTGCCTTGTAGTAATATGTTTTGCCCAATATTCAAAGTCTTCATTAGGAGCAATGTCATTCTGAAATTGTTTGATATTCCCTTCTTGTTGCAATTTATAAGATTTTGATATTTGAGTACGCTGTCTTGGAGTCTCCACAATATGGTAATGAGGCTCAAAGTTAATAACAACTGGTGCTAAGAAGATCCCATCAAATTCTTTGCCCTGGTCAACAATAGAAAAGGCCATACTCGAGAAGTGTCCAGCCTTTACACCTTTCTCTTGAATGATTATCATCTCGGCTCTATTCATGAAGGAAGAACCTATACATAGAAGCGCCTTCATGGATTTTTGGTGTACGCTCTTATAACTAGTCAATTCCTTCTCAACTTTGAAATGAAACTTTGAAATTTTTGCATATTTCTAGATAAAGAAACCTTTTTTTATCTGGATTCCCTGCAATTCTTATAGAAGGAAAAAATATCATGTCATCCAATTGGATAGGGGCCTGCTTTGTCCCAGTCACTGACTCATCAACCTCATCACTAATGATAGCTTATTGTTTCCTCTTTGGTTGGGAGCTAACTATTATGTGTGCATAACGGTCTGCAGCAAAACCTTGTTTTTGTGCCTTTCCTTTTGATTGGCAAAATGTCGGGATTCCTCCTTCTACTACAAGACCAAATGGTTTGCCAAAATCAACCACTTGATTTAGTCCAAGGGGACATTAGGCCGATGCAGATGTTCCATCTCTGGAACTATATTAGAATCCTCAAAAGTCATTTAGCCAACAACGCTTTTCGCTTCACAACCACTTCAACATTTATGGCATTGAGTATGTAACTCAAGTCGAAGCTTTTAGACACAATTTGAAAAGGAAACTCACCGAAGTCAGGTGAATGAATCGGTAAATCCCCCAAATCTACTTATTCTTGTAAAGCTAGCTCAAAGATAGTATGTTTATTAGAATCCATCTGGAGGCACAAATAGGAATAGGGTTTTTGCAAAACTTATAGAGGAAAAGAGAGAGAGAGAGAGAGAGAGAGATGGAGAGGGAGAGAACTTACAAGATTGGGTTTTTTTTTTATAGAATTTCTGGTTTTTCTTTTGATCTCTAATCTCGGTTTATGCTAAATTCATAGTTTCTCTCTTGATTTTGATCTCCGGTGGTGGAAATGGAAGACTAGAATCTAAGCATGAAGTCGACCCTGACCCAGATCCCACTGTTGTCGAAGAAGGCAACAAAGGGATAGTCAATAGGTCCTTCTTCCCTTAACAATGGTGGGGGAGAAAACTAGTATAAAGTTTCATAGAGAACTTATGAGAGGGGTGAAGATTCTAAAAATGCTTGCAAGCCTAGAATAACGAGTGACAAATGAGAATGTCAAAAATAAAGGATAAACCCTCTCCTTCCAGCAAGAAAAATGCAAATGAAGCTCTCACAAAACCATCAGAATAGTGAAGAATCTGAAAACCTTTTGCAAGCCTGAAGTGAGATGCAAAAGCATTCCTTCTTGAGCAGCTTTATAGGTGTACTAATGAGCAGTCATTTAACTTAGCAGTAACCAAAAGCAGAAATGTGAAAAAAGGCTTCTAAATAGGTCACTCAGAATAGAAACCCATCACAGCCTCCTGAAATTTGAAATGGATGGCCGAGATCATGGAGTTGCTGCTGAGACCATTCAAACAAAGCTAATTCTTTTTGTTAACTTAAGGTCCATATGATTTTCTAAGACATGGAGATAGCGACCATCACCATGCCTACTTCAATGTTTACCTATGCTGAAGGTTCACCGAGGGGTCCTTACCATGCCTCAACATTAAACTCCAAAATGCTGCTTGGATTTCCATAGATGGAAAATTTTGCAAGAATTTTTTTTCTCATGCTTCCTCTTTCGGCTTCTTGCTTCCAATGTTGTCCAAGGGCATTCTTAAAGTTAGCCATTAAAGGGTGGTTAACTATTCTTTATGTGGATTAGTTTGTTTCCAAATGAGAAGAATGGTCAACTGCCCCCACCACACCAGTATATATGTCAGTGCAAATGTAGGTGCCCCAACATGATAGCCAAATTTTAGGATTTAATCCAACCCTATCCAAGTAAATCCAAAAGTCTTAATATGTGCAATAAGCTATTCAGAAAACCAAGGGCAAAGATTTAATGGGGACACAAGGCCAGATCATCCATTGGGGTTATTGTCCATTACCCACATAATCTGCCCTTGGGGGGGCATTTGTTGGATAGCTTAAAATGATGTGCCCTTGGTTCACACTAGGAGCAATCCAAATCACACTAGAAGTGAGTTAAGGTAAGTAATCAACTACCCAGCGTGTTGAATAGTTAGTGATGGGCTACATTTAATTGGTATTTTAATGGACCACCTAAACAATTTTGTGTTAGACTATTCAAATTAAAAATTAATGTATCTAAAAATATCTTGCTTAAATTCCAGTGGAACCAAAACCCCACCACGCCAGGAAGGCTCTACTACACTACTAAGGCTCCGCCATGCTAGCTATGCTCTGCAACGTTAGGCTTTCTCCACAAAATGGTGAAATCAGGCTCTCCCCCAAAAGAGTGAAGGCAAGCTCTCCACAAAATGGCGAAGGCAGGCACTCCACAAAATGGCAAAGGCAGACTCTCCACAAAATGGTGAAGGCAAGCTCTCTCCATAAAATAGAGAAGGCAGGCTCTCCCCCAAAATAGTAAAGGCAGGCTCTCCACAAAATGGTGAAGGCAAGATCTCCCCCAAAATGGTCAAGGTAGGCTCCATTTCCCAAATTGCCCTCTTGGGAAAATGTGGGCATTCCTAAACTACCCTTGGAGGTGAAGGCAAGTTGTATTTTCCCAAATTGCCCTCTTGGGAAGAGGTGGGCATTCCTAAACTACTCTTGGAGTTGAAGGCAGGCTCCATTTCCCAAATTGCCCTCTTAGGAGGAAGTGGGCATTCCTAAATTACCCTTTTAGGAGGAAGTGGGCATTCCTAAACTACCCTTGGAGGTGAAGGCAGGTTCCATTTCCCAAATTGCCCTCTTGGGAGGAGGTGACATTCGTAAACTACCTTTGGAGGTGAAGGCAAGCTCCAAGCCTATAAATACCTCTCCCTCTTCTTAAGAGATAGAGATTTTTCCGAAGGAGATTGGAAGACTCTTCAAGAGGCAAGTGCCTCCCTTGACGCCAATGGCCTTTGGCCACTAGTAATTTCTATAGTGCCTGATGGCACTCTACCATGACCCCACCATGGTACACACATGGGTCCCACTCATGCTATGGTAAGGATGGGTCCTACATGATTAAAATGGACAATAGGGTAATGTTAAATTGGACACCATTCACCAACTAATTCAAAAGCCTAAGGCTAGGACCAAGTCACTAAGTCATGATTCACCAAGTGAAACCTTAGCAAATACTAATTACCAACTCATTCAAAAGGCTAATTCTAAGACCACGTCACTGATTCATTACTCACCGAGTCAAACCTTAGCATAACCACTTTAAATGAGCTAAATCTAGTCATCCTGGTCCCATTCTTCCTAAGCTTGTCATGGGTAATTGAGAGAGCTGAGCTATACCCAGTCTACTTAGCCCACTCTTCCTAAGCTTCTTATGGGCAATATGAGAAAGTTGAACCAAACCTAAGTTACTTATTTTCTTTTGGTCTCTTTCAGGTTTAAACACAATAAAAATCACCCGGTCCTAAGTCCTTCTGGGATATATCAAGTGGGTCATGAGTCACCTACTGTGTCTATGATTTCTTGCAGTCTAAATAGTAGAAATTACCTGGTCTTGATTCCACTTAGGACAAACCAATTGGATGAAATACTCATTCTTTTGGTTAACCCAGTGTCTAGCAACCTCATCTAAAATCGTGTCATCCTATTCACCCATTGACTTAAGGCGATCTCCTGAAATTAAGTCATCGCAAAGTGCTCGACAATCCCAAAGACAACACATATTCATTTTGAGAGAGTATGTATTTTACTTTTGGGTCTCTAATATGCATTATACTTTTTCTTTTAATCAAGGGTTTTCTCCCATTATGGAGATTTAATTAGGACTACTTGTGGTCTAGGATGTGAATATGCAATTTTTTGATCTACACAACAAGTGTAATCTATTGAGGACAATCATCAATAAAACAAAATGGAAATTGTTTGATTCATTACAATATGACAAATCCTTATGTTGTTCCATTTTTATTGTATTCCTCTTTTTATACTTGTTACAGTACAACCTCGATGGATTCAAATTGGGTGAAGTTAGCACTTGATGAACCTCGACGGACTTGGAGTTAAGGACATATCTGACAAAGTTAAACTTCAACGGGTTTTTCTATGAAGGAAAATATTGACAATTTTGCATAAAATGTCAACAGTTTTTGGGTAAAATGTTGATAGTTTTGACACCATTGTAGGTAGTTACAAGATCCAAAAATGAAGCATTTTGACATTTTCTTTGACCTCTTTTGAGAGGCTATCTCCCAGCAATTAAACATCTATATTAAGGGGAGATATGTTGAAAGAAAATGAGTGAGCAAAAGAGAAGAAAAATCTTATAGTGTGATCAAGAAGAAATCAAGAGATCAAGATTGTAAAGAGATTCTAACTTTGGTTTTGCAGGTGAATGAGGCTTGGATAATCAGAATCATTGAAGTCACTTAAGAGTTGAATTGGTTGTAAGCCTTTTCTTATTAAATTCTTTACTATACCGATTATACCTTAGTTTGGGTCGTAAACCAAGAGATAGTTGAATCATTACAGGTTATGTAAGTAATTCATCTATATTGTTACTAGGAAGTGTAAGTCTAGAAAATAGATTATCTATACCATTTTAACTTTGGGACTAAGTTGACTAGTGGAACCCAAGCTTGTGATTGCACTTGGAGTGTGGAGTAGGTAAAGAGTGCCAAACCAGTATAACATTTGTGTTTTGGATTTGTGATTCATTGTCTTTATATTGCATTTAATTACTTCCATAAGATTGCATTAGTTTAGCTATACTGTAGGACCAACAGTTTCCAAGCTTACCAACTAACTTGCTAGTTTTTCAAAGCTAACTAAAAACTTTTACAAACTGTTGGTTTCACAGAGCTTACCAACTAACTCACTTATTTTTCCAAATGAAATATACAAAATAATGCCTCTTACTTAGGCAGACATATATGAAAATTAAAACTCAATTAAATGAATAAAGTATGTAATGAGATTAGATTCAAACTCCTTTTGAAATTAACACAGATATGGTTTTGAAGGCTTTGAATACTTTGGTAGTGTCGTAACAACTGGAGTTGAATGATGAAAGATCATGAATGCTCTTCTTGAATTAGAGGATTTTTAGTGTATGTTCAAATACTTTTAAGTGTTGCTTAATCATCTTTATATAGGATTTCAAAAGATTTAGTCATTGCAATCTTTGTCATTGTCTTCAAATTAGTTAGATAGAGTTGGTAACAACTTTTGCATTCTGTCAGGGTTCAAAAATTCTGGCTTAACTACCCAGAACTTCTGTTATTCGATTCATAGCTTAACTAAACTTCTAAAGTGGTTCTTCAGAATTTCTGTGATAATTAATTTTCTTGGCAGTATCCTCTTCAGATTTTTATGCATTGATTTATCCTTCAACGATCATATTCTAAACTTCTGAAGAACTTCTAAGTATCTTCTAATATGCCTATGAAACTTAGATTTTGCTTCTATTATTCTTCTTTAACTCATGCCTTCTTGAAAACGCTTCCGAGAATACTTTTGCGTTTCTTCTTAGTTACTTGTGGGGTGTGTCAACATTTTGAGTTGCTTCTATGATGCTGAAGTTTCTTCTAGTATACTTATGTATACCTTGATATTTATTCTAAGGTACTTCTGAATATTGAATGATACTTCTGAGGGTCAATTTTTCTTCTAACATTTCTTTTCTCTTGTTTCTAAAGATCTTCTGAGGAAATTCTGACTTGAGTTTTTACTTTTGGATTAATTCTGTATGCCTTAGTATTGCTTTTGTTTGTTCTTCTGAAGAAATTCTAAGTGCAAAAAGATTATCTGCTTAGCTTCTAATGTACTTCTATAGTTTTGAGAAAACTTATGTTTGTCTTCTGATGGGTAATAATGCTACATCATGATTCTAAGTAGATTTTTATCTATTCTAGCATGGTTCTAAGATATGTTTGATAACTTCTAAGTGCTTCTGAGTCTTGTATTTTGTTTTTGATATAGTTCTAAAGTACTTCTGATGAAGTTTTGATTTGATTCTTAATTTCTTTTTAACTTCTAATTTTTATGCCAAGTCTTTGAACAGATTTTGATTTACTTCTTAGTGATTTTTGAATGACCGTTTATTTAAGCATTCCTTTTCAATATCTTTCTTTGAAGGGTTGATATAATAATTTTATAATTAACATCTTTTATTACTAGTAATTACTTTTCTTAATCTATTTTGATATTTAATATTGCATTCTTTGGAAAGTAGTCCATTAGTACTTTACTTCGCTCATTTGTTTGTTCATCATCAAAACTAAGTTGGTTAATTTCATTCATCATCAAAATTAAGCTTAATAAAGGGGTTAGACTTAACATTCCATTGTTAGTAAGGCATTTAGAGTGTACAACTTGAGACTTAAGACTATAAAAGAATCTATTCATGTTAAATTTGATGAACATACTAACTCCTTGAAAAGAATTTGTGATTTTGATGATTAGACAGATAATCTTTCAACAAGTGTGGAGGAAATAAAGTTATAAAATAAATAAGTAGAAGCTCTACTATTAAAGACAATAATGAATGAAGCTAGACCATCCATAAAGATGTAAATGAGCAAGGTAACACTTATCTTTTCAAAGATTGGAGGTTCATGCATGCTTATTCTAAAGACCAGATATCCGTGATATATATGACAAAGCTAGATAGATCATCCTATCACCAAGTATGTGGCAATTTTGCCTTCATTTCTCAGTTAGAGCCAACTTGCATAGACCAAGCATTAGAAAATGAAAACTAGACTTAGCTATGCAAGATGAATTAGACAATTCAAAAAACAATGATGTGTGGACTCTTGTTCCAAGACCAAACCATCAATTTGTTATAGGAATTAAATGGATCTTTAGGAATAAATGGGATGAATTAGGAATTATAGTGAAGAATAAGGCAAGATTAGTTACAAAGGGGTACTATCAAGAAGAAGGTATTGACTTTGAAGAATCATGTGTCCATGTCACAAGGATTGAAGCCATTAAAATGCTTCTTGCATTTGCATCATATATGGATTTCAAGCTATATCAAATGGATGTAAGTAGCGTATTCTTAAATGATTTCATTAATGAAGAGGTATATGTGGAACAACCCACTTGATTTGAAGACTCTCATAGTCCAAATTATGTCTTCAAAACTCAAAAAAGCCCTCTATGATTTGAAATAGGCTCCTAGAGCTTGGTATGAGAGGCTAAGCAAATTTTTTATTGAAAAAGGTTTTCCAAGGGGTAAAGTTGATACTACTCTTTTTATTAAGCACGCAAAGAATGAAATACTCATAGTTTAAATTTATGTTGATGATATAGTATTTGGTACAACTAATGAAAACTTTTGCTAAGAATTTTTGAAGATAATGCACGGAGAATTTGAAATAAGCTTGATGGGTAAACTCAACTTCTTCTTGGGACTACAAATTAAACAAGTGAAAAAAGGGATTTTAATCCATCAAGTCAAGTATAAAAAGGAACTTTTAAAGAAATTCAACATTGAAAATGGTAAGAAATATGAAATATCAATGAGTACTTCAATAAAAATGGACAAGGATGAAAGAAGTAAATCTGTCTATAACAAAGTCTATAGAAGCATGATAGGATCTTTACTGCATCTAACTGCTAGTAGACCAGCCATAATATTTAATGTCTACATGTATACTAGATTCTAGTCAAATCCCAAGGAGTCATACCTTATTGCTCTAAAGAGAACTTTAGATACCTATTAGACACACCAAATCTTAGTTTGTGGTATCCAAAAGGTTCTAATTTTAATTTGGTTGGGTACTCAAATGCAGACTTTGCTGGATATAAAGTGGATAGAAAGAGCACCTCATGATCATGTCAATTTCTAAGGAGCATGATCATATTCTAAGGAGCATGATCATATTATAGTTCTCTAAGAAATAAACATCTATTACATTATCAACTGCTAAAGCCAAATATGTAGCAGCAAATAGTTGTTGTGCCCAGATCCTATGGATGAAACAACAATTAAGTGATTTTGGCCTTAATTTTGTTGATATAGCCATAAGATGTGACAACACTAATTTTATAAATCCAACCAAGAATCTAATTTTGCATTCCAGAACAAAGCACATAGAAATTAGGCATCACTTTATTAGAGATCATGTTCAAAATCATAATATATGTTTAGAATTTATGCCAAATGAAAATCATCTAGCAGATATCTTTACTAAGCCTCTTCCAGAAGATAGATTTAACATGTTAAGAAGAGAACTAGGTGTTTTAGATCTATGTGCTTAATTTATAATCTGCAAAACATCTAAGTGATTATTTATATATATTCTTCATTCTTCATTATTTATTCTATTAAGAATGCTCAAAAACATAATTTGAAAAATCACGTCATATCAGAGCCTCTGAAATCCCTTTTGGACCCTTCGATAACCCACCTCAAAACCTTCAATAGCATATGTTACCTCTGAAGTAAAATATCAAAGTCTCTGAAGCCTAAATTTTATTTAACACCTGTTTCCTTGCCTTCGAAGATCACATGTACCCTAGTGTGTTTATTTTGGAGTCTCCGAAGAGAGAATCCATTATTACTTTGGAGAAATCAAAACCCTAATTGGTGAATCTGATAGCCCCTAACCCATATTAAAGCCCTCAAAGACCTATAAAACCTAAAACCCCCTTTCCTTCTAGTAACCAATACATCTTTTCGATAAAACCCTTTATCTTCTTGTTTGATTCAAAACTTTTAACACAATTTTTCATCACATTGTTTCCAGGAAAATCCGAATTTCCTTCATTGATTCTTTCTACCTTAATCAAAAATCCTCATTTCCTCATAATCCTATCCCCTTCTACTACAATGGTAAGAATGAAAGGAGCCACCAAATCAATAGACAACAAAAGGAGGGAGAGAGAAGAATTTCTGAAAGGAAGAGCAACCAAGAGAATCAGACAAGAAGATAACACACTTGAGGTAACATTTCTTAACAATGAGTCTGATTACTCTAAGTATTTGGAAAGATAAGATGATAGAAGAATTATAAAAGGGAGGATTTTCAGTTTTGATGCTCTAGGAGAAAGTGGAATGAGACTAGAAGTGTGTGAATGGCTAAAATATCAAGGTTGGACGGAATATGTAAGTTACAGAGACAATTTCTATCCAAGACTTGTGAAAGCTCTTATCTATAATCTTAATTCCAAATCAAAAAAGTCATAGATAGGAGAAGTGGAAATTGAAGTATCCATAGAAATTTTGAGAAGATGCTTCAATCTTCCATTAGTAGAAGAAGAACCTTAGTGGCATACAAGACAAGAATTATTCTCAGAATTGGCAGGTGTTGAAATAAAAGAGAAAAAAGAACTACCTTCATTCCAGCGACCTAAATTTGAGATTCAAATTAGCCTAGTTGATTGTAATGAACAATGTGTATCCAAGAAAAGAAGTCATAGAAGATGTGTCAGAGAAAGATGGTAGAATCATGTGGGCATTGAAAAACAAAAGGAAACTGGATCTAGAAAAATTAATGTTAGATCACATTTATTCGGTCAAAAGCACCGCAAGATTCTCTCTACCCTATGGGATGACCCCAACTAAGATATGAGAATCAAGAGTTAGCTTGTTCAAGGAAAATGGAGAGTATCTAAGGAACTCAAATACAATTAATGAAAGGACTTTGAAGAGAATGGGCTTCAAGCAAACATCACGAGGTTGGATCAATGAGAAAACCAAAAGAGCAACACAACTTGAAAAGATCCATATCAGAAAAAGTAGTAGTAGAAAGCCCACCAAGACAAGAGACTATGGAAATAAGAGAAGAACTTCTCATAAATGAAGTTTAAATAGAAGTAGAGAGAAAAGAAGAAATTCCATGAGAGGATCTAGAAATGTTAAAGAAAAGGAGTCAGAAAAAATTTTGAGAGAAGAAAATGAGATAGCAGTAGCAATAGCAACCACCTCCTTCACACTCGTTAGTGTTGGTCCCAGTAGGATAGGTTAGAACCCAAGAGGGAAGGTTAATTAGGTTTTATAAAATTTACTTCTTTTAACCCCCGTTTTATCAAATCCCTCTCTTTCTTTTATGTTAGCATGCTAATCAAAACGAAGCAAATATAGAGGAAAGATCAAGTATAGATAGCACACGCAAGTTATAGTGGTTCGGGCCCTCTTTTGGCACCTACTCCACTCTCTGAGTTAACCTTACTTGTTGCACTTAGGTTCCACTACTCTTTTGGAGAATCACACTTGGTTTTCCTGAGCTAACCAATAACTGATACACTAGTTTTACCGAGCTCACTAGAAACTCACTATCTTGGTTTTTATGAGCTCACCAATAACTCTAACAATATTGGTTTTCAAAAGCTTACCAGTAACTTTAACAATGTTGATTTTCACAAACTCACCAATAACTTTAACCCTAGTTTTTAAGCTAACCAGCAACTTCTACGAATGAAATAAATAAAATAAGAATTTATACTTTTTGACATGTTTCTTATTGAGCACTGAGGAAGATCTTAGATGCAGTTTTTCTCGGTGCAAAAGCATTGTTGACAAATTCGCCTTGAAGGAGATTGGTGAATGAAGGCTCTTTTGGAATATGGAAGTGATAGATCTTGGCCTTGGATTTGCAAGATAATTTCTCTCTTTTTCTTGTTTGTATTTTTGCTTTTTCTGCTCTCTTTCTTGTTATTCAAACATCCCTTCAGTGCTCCTTAAATTGATCTTGAAAACTTGATTGTTGAATAAGGAGCTTAGAATTTTTGTTACTTGCAATGTTTGAATTTTTGACTACTGGGCATCATCAGGTAGAATGGTAGGCACTTGGGCTAAGCAGTTGTGCATTAGGCCAGGTGGTTAGGCTAAGTGGCTATGGTCGATTCTCTAGCTTTTCTTCTAAGTGTACCTTGCTGCCTCCTGGCAGGCGATATGGCAGGTGGCTGCCATACTGGTTATGCTCCCAGGCAGTAGGCATAGGTGGATAGGGACTTTGCCAAGCGGTTTGCATTCTAGTGCTTCATTTCTTGATTCATCCTACTATCCATTGCCGAGCAGTATGCCAGGTTGTTGCTCCAAGCAGCTAGAGTTCTCTAATTGTGTTTTTGCATTCTGCTATTTTTTGAAACTTTGATATCTCTTATTTTAAATTAAAATGAATTTGTCACATGTAGTATATATTAAGTATGAATAGGATATTTGATTCATACTTTGTAAGGGATGTGTGTATTAAGTATATTTTCATTTATTTGTTCATACACCCATGATTTCATTAAAGCTCATGTATATACTATCTCAATATATACTGAATTAATTGTTCAATTATGAACATCCAAAAAATGAGTTTCCATAAGTTGTAGATCATGGATAGCCAAAATGAATTTGTGCTTTGAGAAAGATGAGTTCACTTAAGCATTTTGTTGTTCTTTTATCTATAAATGATGTTTCATGTTTTTTTTATTTATAAAGACATGCCTAATTAATTATACACATGTTTCCTTAAAGTTTATCAAACATTCTATAATTATCCATTCATGATATACATACATTGTGAAGCATGGATATTTCTTATAATCTATATGTTTTATATAAACTTCATCCAATTATGATTTCTTTCTTTCTGAAGCTAATACTTCCATGTAAAACATGTATATATATTCATAAAAGATCCAACATATGATAAGAAGATGATTGCATAATGAATTATATGATTTTTTTTCTTTGTTTATCAAGTAATCATAAATATGCAAAGATTCTTAGAAAAAAAAAATATGAATGTATTTTGAAATCATTCTAGCAGAGCATTTGAAAGATGTATTATGATAATTTGTTCTTATAGCATAACATTTTAAATCATAGCAAAGTATGTGTGTATGCTTGCTGTTGAAAGTTGGAGTATTCACTAGAATAACTATACTTTCTTCTGAAGTAATTTATAGTTGGATAAATAGATTGGAAGATTGATTTCACAGATTCTGAAATATATCAACTATGAACTTCAGAGCTTCTAAAGCAATTCTTCAAAGTTTATAATATAACTTCAGAGTTTATGACATGACTTTAGAGGAGTTAACTGGATGTTGTTATTTCAGATGTTAAAAAGTTGTATTGGGTGCTAGCTTCTGAGTTTTCTGATCCTTAAGAATTAAAGAGTTGTTTCAGAGTTTTTAAAACTACTTTAAGTATGAGCCTTATAATTTCTGAGAAATTATATTAAAACTTCTGAGGATGCAAAAATAAATTCTGAAATACTATTTAAAGTTTCTAAAATACTTTAAGAGTGTTCTAATGTTATACATGAGTAATTCAGATACAACTTTTTAGGTAATGTTTTACTTTTGATAATCATGTGATCATTATCATTATATAAGTAATTAATTTATGCACATGGGTCAACATGAATTGTATATATTAGGCACATGTATAGTTCTATTTCTTATTTTCCAATATTAGCAATATATTTAGCATAATGCAAATCTAGTATAAGTTTTGTTGTCATCAAAATCATCTGCAATACATGTGTGGATCATCATCACAATACATGTATGACTCAACAATTAGGTCTCCATCTCTAATGAAACCTTCAAATCAACCATCCACACTAACCTCTCCATAAATCCCTACTACTCAATCCACTCCACAAAACCTGGAAAATAGACTTGGGCACATAGAAAATCTTTGTCATCTCTAGCTCTTCAACTTGAGAGAATTGACCATAAATTAGAAAATTTCATGTCATCTCTCAACCTTAGAGCTAATAAGATTGACCAAAGACTTGACTCTCTAACTTCACTAGTAGAATCACTTAGAGGACAAACTTATCACCCACATTCTCTATCTCCAACTCACCTCTCTCTAATCAAAACTTATTCAACCATTCATTTCCCCATACATTCTCCACACCCATCCCCTACAATTTCAGAAGTTGTTCTACCTGAGGCTGAACCTACTAAAATTGTTTCTCCCTCTCCTCAAACATAATCTTCTTTTGTCCTTCTCAACTTCCTACTAATGAGTCAATTTCATACATATATATTTCACATTTTTAAGCTTATTTATTTGCAAATCCTTATCTTTTTTAGATGAATTTAATGCTTATTTGTTAGATTTTATCAGGTGCTTTGAAGATGAAAAAAGAAGAGAAAAAGATTGAAAAGAAGTAGCTACAAAGATGGAGCAAACAAAGCAAATGAAGCAAGATGGACCGAGCAGCAGGCCAGTGCTAGAATTGAGCCACTACTGATCGGCGCTGCCGGCACCCAAGGCGGACCATGATTTGTGGATTTTTCAGCAATTCCATATTTGTGGCCTTTTTAAAATGTATATAAATTGAACTGTGATGCATATTATATGTATAAGGTCTCTTGAGCATGGATGAGAAGCCAACTTGAGAAATTTTAATTTACATGAGTTTTGAATTGTACTCCATTAAGGTAAGTAAGCTCTTTCTTGGTTGCATGTATGATGAATAGGGATAGTAATTATCTGTTGGTTACTTTTGGGCATGTATGAGTGAATGGGGATAATATCCCATTAATTCTCAATTATTATATGTATTAGCTATGTGATTGTGTGGATGTTATGAGACTAAGAATGTTCTAGGTGTTTATGTGGTTTGATGGGAATAGTGTGCATCCCCTGATTCTTTTCTTGTTGAATGGATGCATGAATGGGGATAGTGATTATCCCTTGATTTTTGTTTGTTGTATAGTTTATAAAGGTGTGTAGAATTGAAGGGATAAGAGATTTCCCTGACTACGATGATATGTATCATATTATATGAAGGTGTGTATTGATGAAATGAGAAGCACCCTATTATGATGTATTAAGTATACTCAATAGATTTCCCTTGATTGGTTTTGTGTGTGTATTACATAAGTGTGATGTGATATGTTATGCTCAAATGGTACCATTATAAGGTTTGTTTATGTCCGTATGATATAGTTCTAATATGTGGTGCCCACAAGGCACATGTATGATATGAGATGACTGAGTGGGCAGAGTGCCTTGACGGCATACTTATGATATTATACATTTGAAAAGCATAGAGTTTTGCATTGACATGATGAGGAGGAGAGCCTCATGGCATAATTTCACTGGCTTGTATTTATTCGTGTGCTAGCTTTGGAACATATTGTTCTCATTTGATTATTTTTCCTCTTATTTAGTCTACTTACTAAGTTGCCTGGACTTACGCCTTCTTATTTTAATTTTAATAATTTGTACATGTAATTTAGTTGTGTAATTGTATAATTACATTCAAAAGATCTCACGTGATGTATAATCAATTGTATGGCGTGTTATAGTGAATTAACTATATTATTATGATTAAAATTGTATTATTCTAGGAAGATAGATTGCCATCATGATTAGTTTCGATCTTAGGCACGTAGTTGTGGGTAAGTTATGGGTCTTATGTGAGGATGATTTATTATTATTTATGTTAAATATGTATCATGTTATGTGGAGAATGTTTTTATAGGTGTGGAGAATGGTTATACAGGTGTGCATCCTTATATTTCAAGGGAGACTCTATTGAATTTTTGGTAAAATTCCTTTACCAAAATATAAGATGGTAGCATCCCACATCGACTCTGGGATGACATATGTTAGGCAGAATTGACCTAGATGGTCAAAATGCTTAGGGTGAGGGTGCGAGATGTTACAACAACCTTTATAATGCTTGAATAAGTTATTTCAGACAACTTTAAGCATAAAGTAACTTTTCAAAGGAAGAAACCAAGTAAATGCTCAAGACAATCATGTATATAAATAAAAAATACTCAAAAGTATACTTGGTTGAATTAAACCAAGTTTCAGAATTTTTAAAAGCACTTCGGAGTCAGTAGAGTACTTTGGAGACAGAAATCAAGCACCTCGGAGTTAATAAAGCAATTCAAAGTTAGAAGACAAGCTCTTCGGAGTTAATGAAGCAATTTAGAGTTAGTCTTTGGATAACACATTCGTTGGAGTCAGAATTTAAGCACATTGGAGTCATAGAGAAACACTTTGGAGTCATTAAGAGCATTTTGATGTCAAGTGAAGCACTTCAGAGATAGGTTTAATATAACAAACACTATACAACCTTGGAGTCACAAGATAAGTACTTCGGAGTCAGAGAAGCACTTTGGAGTTAGCCTTTGAATAGCATTGTATAGCATTTGATACATCTAACATGAATCCTCTCTCGCACGCCACTTTTGAGGAACCAAAATTTAACATTGGAGCATCCAAAGATGCCGCGTTATGTCAAACATGTAAAAATTTATCATAATCCAATATCGTAGGATCTGATCTTGCAAACTCAAAGATTTTGAAACCACGAGAATGGCTCAATGGTCAAAAATTTGAATGTTTCCTCGCATTTAATGAGCCTCATCTACCACAATAGAAGTCGTCAGAAACATCAATATAAAAAGAGTTAAGTAAGAATGTAGAAGTAAGAATGTCATTTTTAAAAATAGAAAGAGAGCATTTACTCAGCTTTTAAGTTTTCTTCTGCAAGATCAACTCGATTGTGCCTTACTTCAACAAGCATTCAAAGTCACTCATTTGACCACTCTCAAAGATTGATTCTTATTGCTTACTATCATATTTATTATGTTTACTATTTCTTAACATCATACAAAAGTAGCCAATTAGAGGTGTCAATATTTGTACACAATTATTTTCTTTTGCACACTTCTGCAAGCTAAGGGCTTGCATTTGGGTATTGTAAGTAAGTAAGAAACTTGTTAAGGGATTGTAAAAGTTAGTTGTTGAGCTTGAAAAACCAACAAGTGTATTTGTTTAATCAGAAGAGCGTTGATTAAATAAAGTGTTATAACTTAGAGAAGTGGAGTAGGAACCCAAGTAAAGGGCTAAACTACTATAAAATATTTGTCTAAGTGCATTATGCTATCTTTTTCTTATCCATCTTTGCACTATAGTTCTTATCTGGCTGGCCAAAAGTTTTAAAGACTCAATTCCACACCCCCCCACTCTTGAGTCACCATCTGAATGGGACCAAAACTCTCCACGTAGAAAATCTAAAGGACTTATAGAGATTCCTAAGATGGGATGATCCTCAGATGCATGATGTTGTCGAGCAGGTCTATAAATGGAATATGATCTCTAATGATTTGATTCCAATCATCAAACACTACCAAAACAACCAAAATTTGGTAATTACGATAGATAAGAGCTTGAGGCACATTCCAACACTTTATTCTCTTTGAGACGACACTAATTCATTAACTTCTGATCTCATGCAGTGAAGATTTTGGTTTTTGCTAAAAGAACATTTGGTGCATTTGGAATGGCAGGAACACTTCCTTAAAAGAATGGTTTTTACTGTAGCTATATTGAGTTTCATATTCTGAAGGCTTTGGTAGCAAGTTATTTCATGAAAGGAACTCATAAGTCAAGCATAATAAGCTGAGCAAGCAATCAATTTGACTGCTTTCGAATGTATAATTGAATTAAGATGTCAATCTTTCCTTTAGTCAAGTGGAATAATGAACTTCAATGATGGTTTTTGGGTAGTTCTCACTAGCAAGAATATCCCTCAAGTTGTGTTTCAAAGGAGGTTGGATTTTTTGTGACATTTCTTTAGATGGGTATCTAGCTTATGATGGAGGAAGAAGAGAAAAGGAGCCTCGTTAGGCTACAAAACTTGAATTGCCATTCTCAATTTAGTGGAACATTTTCCTTTCTAACTATGGTGCATGGTTTTATCCTACTGTTTAGTCTTTGTAGCTCTATGACCTACTTGCATAAAGATTCTGCATTTTTTGCAATAGGATGGCTCCAAGTCATTATTCAAGAGGAATCCAACTACTATTTCTAGCAATGGCTTATTCAAAGCTCACAAGGTTCAAAAGGGTCCACAAAAAAGAATTGCCTGGGAACAAGGAGGTTTAAGATTGCAAAAGGAAAACATTTTGGAATTGCTCCATTAGTTTGTAAACTAATTTTTATATAGTGGATATAATGGTTAGTTTCTTTTACTAAAGTGTGCATGTGGTTACTCTTGGCTTGTTTTCTGCTGCCTTAGTTTTTGAATTGTCTATTTTTTAATGTTACATGCCCTAACCTAATGCTTATTAGTTTTGATGCAATTCATTCAAGAGGATGTTGAAAAAGATCATCCCTTGATTCAAAGTAGTAATTTTATTACTTTTTTTCTAGGTTGTTGATTTTGTAACAACTTTTCAACATCACAAATTCTTGAATTCAAAGGTGAGAATAGAACTTTAATGATTTGAAGCATTCCTAGTAATTTTGTTTGCATAAGTTGCCACTAATGTGGTTTGTAATGAACATTAGCCAAGCATGGAAAGCTTATCATCCAAAGCATCTCCTGCTAACCTAAGCATTGATGGAAGAATGTTTTATGGACCAATTGTTGCAATGATGAATGAGGCAATGTTTGTGCTAGTCATATCTAACTGTCATGATGGTTTTGATAGCAAAAATGAAACTACTGCCTATAAGCTCCTTTCTACTATAGGATCTCTCATGAAAGGCAAGGTGAGCATTTGGGCTTTATTTGCCTTTTTATGAACTTTAGTATTTTTTTTGTAGGTTCAAATCACATGGGGCTTTGTCATTATTAAATTAAAATGCAAGACTCCTTGGTCAACTTTTAATGAAATTTTCCTGAGATTGCAGAATGTGAGGTTTTTTTGCTAGTTCCATTAAATGCACTATTATACTCAATTATTTTATCACATCTGTAGATTCACATACTAGATTTGGTACTTAAGTTATTGCTAGAAGATTCAAAAGAGCTTCAAATAGCTCACATCCTCCTTTATAAGATCTTCTATGATCAAATAGATCAAGGGATGACTCACTTCCTAGTGAACCTAATTAAATCCTTTGAGCTCTTAAGCAACCTGAAAGGTGTGTCTGCTATTTCCATTTTCCTGCTTCATCTAACTTTTAAAGGATAATTCCAGCTCACTACGCAATCTAAGGTGATGTGGTCACTGATGTCTGATATACAGTCAATAACCATCCAAAATTTGCCAACGTGGTTGATATAATCATTCATATCAATATCCAAAATTTCAATTTACTATAATTCAATAGGTTTGTGCTTTTGATAATCATGAAATGTGACTTAGAAATAATAAAAAAATTGGCAAATCATATTAGTGGGGAGTAGAGTGATGCACTTCCTCAAGCTTTTTGATTGAGGTTGTTGGTTTTTACATCCTTAAGAGATTGAATTTCTCTGCCATCCAGTTTTTTCTAGTATCAAGATTACCATACTTCAATAAAGAAGTCCCTGCATGATATAAGAGAATGTCATAATATAGTTTACTTAGTTGAACCGAATGGGTTAGATGATGCTTTGATGGTTGCAGAGAAGAATGGTTGAGCATGGTTCATTTAGCTGAACCCAATGAGCTAGGATGAGGTTTTGAGGGCCAGGGAGGGGAATGGTAGGGCATGGTTCACTTAGTTGAACCTAATGGGTTGAATGAGCCTTTAAAGGCCAGTTAGAGGGAATGTTGGAGCATAGTTCACTTAGATGACAATGAGGACGATGATCATTAAGGGCATAAAAAGGTCATTTGACTTAACGAGATATGTGGTTGCCTAGTTTTCATTGGGCATAAGTATTCTAACAGTTGTGTTGCATAGCTCATTATTCTTATGGTCTCATATTCTAATCAACTCTGAGATGGAAAGGTCCAGGTTTTATTGCACATTATCTCCCAAGTTAGAAGATCCAACCATTTCCCTTTCAATTAACTATAGCTCACCTATATTCCTTGATTGAAGATTGAATATTAATTCCAGCCTTAACCCTTTGATGAAGGGATTTAGGATAATATTTATTCATTTTTTACCCTTTCGGTCGATGATTTGGATTACCCAACATGGCAACGTATTTATATTGATCCTAAAGATTATTGCTGCCTATTTTCAAGTCCATGTTAACACCAACTTTAATGAAATCTATAACAAACTTTCATGCGACGAATTTGTATTCTTTTTTAATTTCAAAAGAGGAAGCATGATGGGAGTGAGGAGCTTTTAGATGTTCACAAGCATAAAAAAAAGTAATGTAACATAATAGGAAATAAATTCTTCTACATCATTCCATTTGTGTTTCTTTTTCTATTTCCTTTCTTGTTTTGCTTAAGCTGTGGTGTATTCATCATTATTTATAGCATAAGAAATCTAAGGTTGATGAAATGGTAGCATGATGAGAATATAAAATATCATATTTTATTCCATTAATACTTAATCTTTTATATTTATTTGACTCCTACATGCACTCGTTATTCTTATATTCTAATTTAGGAGACAATTGAAGTGGTTAAGTGCAAAAAGAAGTCAATTGAAGGATTTTGGACAATTCTGGCATCACTCCATATTTTGGGCATAACTCTCTCATCTAACATCTGATTGAGATGTTTAAAGATGTTTTGAAAACACAAGAAAAAGTTATACAACTTTTATATTTGGAGTTTTCAAAGATAAGGACTACATCAAGGGAAAAAATAGGAAGAATGCCCAAGTCAGGATGAAGTGCAAAGGAGAAGCAACAAGGAGCAAAGCACTAGAGGCAGCAGACCAGCACTGCCAGCACCCATCTGGTGCTGCTGGCACCAACACCACTTCACACCACCACTACGGGTAGCAAGGTGGTGCCCAACTCTATTCCCACTTTTTAAAATTTTATGAAAATTGCTTATTTGATGTATTTTTGACTCTATATAAATAGCATTTCCTTAGGTTTTTTTAGGGTTCTTTTTGCAAGGGTTTGAGGAGGACTGGTTTGGTGGATTTTGATAGAGAATCTTATTCTTCTCTCTTTTCTATTTTAGTTTTGTTTGTGATTTCATCGCCCTGCTTGGCTAAATTTTTTTCTTGGTTTGAGGAGACAGAAGCCTCAGAATCAATATACTATGAGATCTAATTTGATTTAATTATTCAATTTATACTTTGAGTATTAAATATTCTTATTTGTTGATGATTATGATTGTTATGCTTAATTGCTAGGAGGCCTACTAGTTTATTATTCATAGTAATCTATTGATAGATTAGATATCAAATGCATAATTATTTGATCCCTCTAATTTGCAAAGTAACTAGGGTTTAATAATTTGCTTTTGTTCCAGTTATTAAATCTTAGGAAGAATATTTGACTAAATTAAATCCAACCGCTAGTACTTGTGTTGTTTAGCTTCACTAATCTCTACGAATCTTAATGCTACTATTAGATTAAACCTTTAGTGCTGGTCTTGGGTTATTTAGTGGTTAGGGTTAATTAGAGCGTTAGTTTCTAATTAACTATGTTGAAGGAGAGATAGGAAAAATAATTCCAATAGTGAATATTTAAAGTATAAATTGATTTATAATTGCATCAATGATCAGTTAAGAGTTTTGATGGTTGATGTTAACTTGAACCAAAATTTTCTTCTCTGATAGATTTTCTTTATAACACTTTCTTCATTACATTCAAAACCCCCCTTTCTTATTCACATTGCATAAAACTAAGCTAGATACTCCTTATGGGATTGACCCTTATTCACACTACTATAGGTAATTTAATTGGAGTAAAGTTTTAAATTTGGTTGCCTATGATAGCACACCAAATTTTTGGCATCATTGCTGGGGAGGCATTCTAGTTGATTTTTATGCTTTTGTGATTTCTTTTATTTATTTTTGTTTTTATTTTTCTTAGGATTCATTAGATTCTCCTAAATTGTTTATGATTGTTACTCGATCTTCTAATACAAGTAATTTGCATCATGAACCAGAAATAGAGAGAACTTTGCACAAATTAAGGAGTGAATCTTGAAGGAATTTAGAAAAGGAGGAAGTCATACCTGGAAATCAAACTTTGAAAGAGCTTGTCATACCTAATTTGGATTAACAACCCTTATGCATAACATGTCCTACTTGGGATGCTATTGTTAATTTTGAATTAAAATCTGGACTAATTCATCTCTTGCCAACTTTCCATGGTCTTGTAGGTGAAGATCCTCACAAGCATCCAAAGGAATTTCATGTGGTATGTACGAGTATGAAACTGATAGGGGTGACTGAAAAGTAAATCAAACTGAAATCCTTTCCATTCTCTTTGAAAGATCCGGCAAGGATTGGCTTTACTATCTACCCTCTGGGAGCATCATAACATGGAATGAGATGAACAGGTTACTTTTGGAGAAATATTTTCTAGCTTCAAGGGCTGCCAACATTGAGGAAATTTGTGGTGTGAGACGACATAGTGGAGAATTCTTATATGAATATTGGGAGCATTTTAAGAAATCGTATGCATGTTGCCCCAATCATTAGATTAGTGAGCAACTACTCATCTAGTATTTCTATGAGGAATTTCTTCCCATTGAAAGAAGCATGATTGATGTTGCTAGCGGATGAGCTTTGGTGGATAAAAAGTCCTGAAGCTGCAAGAAATTTGATTGCAAACATAGCAGCTAACTCACAATAATTTGGCAATAGGCTTGACTCTCTATCCAAACCTATTAATGAGGTAAGTGTTTCTTTCCTTGAATAACAAATTGTAGGTTTAACGTCTCTTGTTCATCAATTGACTATAGGAAATATGCAGATAGTGAAGGCTTGTGGAATTTGTTCAGTAGTAGGACATCCAACTAATGAGTACCTAACTCTTCAAGAAGAACCTATTGATCACGTGAATGCAATGGGTGATTTTTTTGGACAACCATAGAGGAAGTATTATCCTTATTCTAACTCATATAACCTAGGATGGAGGGATCACCCCAATTTCAGCTATGGGAATCCCCAAGCAAATCAGGCAACAACTCAAAATTGCCCAAATTTCTAGTAGTACAAACAACCATACCAACCTAGACCACAACAAGGATGAACTTCTAACTCTAGTATGTCTTTGTAAGATATTATTAAGTCTCTTGTGTCTAACACTTTGTAATTTCAAAAGGAGATGAAGGCTAGCATTCAGAGTTTGGAGAATCATATGAGTTAAATGGCAACAACACTCAATCGGTCGAAGGCATAAAATTCAGGGCAGTTGCCTTCTCAAATGGTGGTGAACCCAATAGAAAATGTGAGTGCAATCATTTTGAGAAATGGTAAAGAGGTTAAAATCCCAAAAAAGATGACTCCTACACCAATGGAGAAAGCAAAGGAGAAAGATGTTGTTATAGACAAGGACTTTCCTAGGGACAATGAAGTAACTCAATGAAAGTTTTCATCTCTTTCTGAACATAAACCAGTACCACCTTTTCCTGAGGCTTTAGCAGAATCTGGACAAATTGAGCAATATCAAGACCTATTTCAGACTTCTCGTAAATGCGAGGTAAACATTCCACTTTTCAATGCCATTAAACAAGTACCTCATTATACTAAATTCCTAAAAGAATTGTGTACAATAAAGAGGAAACAAAAACTTAAAGGTTATGATAAGGTGAGAGTATGAGAGAATGTTTCTGCAATTATTCAAAGAAAACTCCCTACAAAGTGCAAAGATCCAGGTATGTTCACTATCCCTTGTATGATAGGAAACACTAAACAGAAGAAGGCCATGTTAGATTTAGGAGCTTCCATTAATGTTATGCTATATTCTTTATATGCTTCTTTGAAACTTAGACCTTTGAATAACACTGGTGTTGTAATTCATTTGGCTGATATATCTAATGCATATACCAAAGGTGTAGCTGAGGATATTCTTATGCAAGTCAATGATTTAGTCTTTCTTGCTGATTTTTATATGCTAGATATGAAGAATGGTAATCACACTATGCCCATTCTATTAGGAAGACCCTTCCTAAAGACATCCAAAACTAAGATAGATGTTCACAGTGGCACACTCACCATGGAATTTGATGGTGAAATTGTGAAGTTTAATATTTATGATGCCATGAAATATCCTGATGATAATAATTTTATTTACTCTATTGATGTGATTGATTCTTGTGCACAGGAAGTTTTTAAAATTGATAGGAAAGATGAATTGAAAGTTGCCATTATTGAGAATCTTGAGAGCGAGAATGAAGATTTACCATGGATTGAAGAACTATAGGAAACTATTGCATCATTGGATGACTTTCCAAAGTCACCAAAACCAGGTAATCTTCCTCATATTGAATTACTAATCTCTAACAAGAGAAATTTACCCTCTGTTTTGCAGGCTCCTATTCTAGATTTGAAGCCTCTACCCAGTCATTTCAAGTATATTCTCCTTGGAGAGGGAGAGACATTACCAATGATCATCTCAAGTAAACTTAGTACATCACAAGAAGAGAAGCTTGTGAAAGTCCTTAAGGAGTATTAGATGGCTATTAGTTGGACAATTGCAAATATCAAGGGAATCAGCCCATCAACATGCATGCATCGTATTCTATTTGAAGAGGGAGCAAAACCTTCTCGTCGGCTAAACCCACCCATGATGGATGCAGTGAAAAAGGAAATCCTCAAACTTCTTAAAGTTGGATGATATACCCTATTTTGGATAGCAGTTGGATTAGCCCGGTTCAAGTTGTTCCTAAAAGGACTAGAATAATTGTGATGAAAAATCAAAATGATGAGTTAGTTCCTACTCATGTTTAGAATGGGTGGCGAGTTTGTATAGATTATAGAAAATTGAATATTGTAAGTCCCAAGGACCACTTTCCTTTGCCTTTTATTGATCAAATGCTTGAGAGGTTAGCCGGTCATTCTTTGCCTTTTATTGATCAAATGCCTAAGAGGTTAGCCTGTCATTCTTACTATTGTTTCCTTGATGGTTATTCAGGTTATTTTCAAATTTCAATTGCTCCAAAAGATCAAGAGAAAACGACTTTCACATTCCCATTTGAAATTTTTGCATATCGCCGGATGCCCTTTGGCCTTTGCAATGCCTAGCTACTTTCCAAAGTTGTATGATTAGCATCTTTTCAGATTATATTGAGCATATTAGAGAAGTCTTTATGGATGATTTCACAGTTCATGGAAACTCCTTTGATAATTATTTGCCTAACCTTACACTTGTTCTTCAAAGATGCATAGAAACTAACCTTATGTTAAATTCTAAAAAATGTTACTTTATGTTTGAATATGGTATATTTTTGGGTTATGTTATCTAATCTGGTGAAATTGAGGTAGATAAAGCTAAAGTTGATATCATTCAGTCTTTACCTTATCCCACTAGTGTGTGGGAAGTTTGTTCTTTTCTAGATATGTAGGTTTTTATTAAAGATTCATCAAGGACTTCTCCAAAATAGCATTGGCCCTATGCAAGTTACTGTAAAAGGATGTGACTTTTGAATTTGATGAAGGGTGCAAAGAGGCATTTGACAAGCTAAAGGAACGGTTGACTTCAACCCGGTTATCTAACCTTTTGATCGGAGTATTCCTTTTGAGATATTGTGTGATGCAAGTGATTATGCAGTAGGTGCTATTTTGGGTCAAAGAATTGGAAAAGCTTCTCATGCCATCTATTATGCTTCAAGTGTTGGTCCCGGTAGGATAGGCTAGAACCCAAGAGGGGGGGTGAATTGGGTTTTATACAATTTACTTCTTTTGACTCCTTTCTTTCTTTTATGTTGGCATTCTAATTAAAGTAAAGCAATGTATAAAGAAAGTAAGAATATAAAGAAAGATTAATCACATATAGCACACGCAACTTATAGTTGTTCAGGCTCTCTCTTCTTGAGATTACTCCTCTTCAGTCTGTGGTAGTTCTTCTATTAATAGTTCTTCTCTTTTCACAGATTGATCATTTTTCTTTTCTCCTTTTTCTTGAGGAGATTGTTCTAATTTTTCATGATTTCCAGCAATTATTCTTAGCATAGACATTAGTTTTATTTGGCAGTAAATCAATTTGCCCTTCAAAAATAGCCTTTAACCGATCTATTAACTCTTTTGCATTTTTATAGGTTGCAACATGACTATATATGGTGGGGCATAGAGCATTTAGCAAAGTATTTTTAGCTTTAATGCTTACTTGCCTAGCTTTTTCATCATCTTTATTTAAACCAATAAAGACAGCTCATTTCAAAATTATTGGCCATAAGGCTTACCTTTGTCCTCTTTTTTCATTGATCAAAACTCATTCCCTCAAAGTATGAAATTTATGTGATAAAATATCCTTTTAAAAATATGATAGTAGACATTATTGGGTTAGCCAGATAGATCACTAAAAATATTTATGTAGCCTGCTCTAATACCACTTGTTGGTCTCGGTAGGATAGGCTAGAAACCAAGAGGGCGGGGGGTGAATTGGGTTTTATAAAATTTACTTCTTTTGACCCCTGTTTGATCAAATCCCTTTCTTTCTTTTATGTTGGCATGCTAATCAAAGTGAAGCAATGGATAAAGTAAGTTAGAATATAAAGGAAAGATCAAGCACATATAGCACACGCAACTTATAGCAGTTTGGGCCCTCTTTTGGCACATACTTCCCTCTCTGAGTCAGCATTACTTGCTGCACTCAGGTTCCACTAATACTCTTTGGAATCACACTTAGTTTTCTTGAGCTAACCAAGAACTCATACACTAGTTTTATAGAGCTTATCAAAAACTCACTATGTTGGTTTTAACAAGCTTACAAACAACTCTAACAATGTTGTTTTTTACAAGATTACCAATAACTTGAACAACATTGGTTTTTCTCAAGCTCACCAACAACTTTAACCTTAGTTTTTAAGCTAATCACAACTTCAACAAATGAATTAAATGAAATAAGTAATTATAATTTTTGATGTGTTTCTTGTTGAGTGCTGAGAAAGAGCTTAGATTCAGTTCTTCTTGTTACAGAAGCTCTTCCTTTATATTGTGGAGAGATTAGTCTTGAAGGAGATTGAAGAATGAAAGCTCTTTTGGAATATGGAAGTGGTAGATCTTGGTCTTTAGGATCTGTAAGAGGATATCTTTCTTTTTCTTGCTTTTATATTCTCTTTTCTGCTCTCTCTCTCTTCTTGTTCAAATGTCCCTTGAGTGCTCCTTAAATAGATCTTGAAAATCATTGGATGAGGAGCTTAGAATTTTTGTTACTTGCAATGTTCAAATTTTTGACCATTGGGCTTCATCAAGCGGTATGGTAGGCACCTGGGCCAAGCAGCTGTGCACTATGCGATATGCGAGGTGGCTGGGCCAAGCGGCTGTGGATGATTTTTTAGATTTTCTTCCAAGTGAATCTTGTTGCCTCTTAGCAAGCGTTATGACAGGCTAATGCCATACCGGTTACGCTCCCAGGTAGTAGGTATAGGCATTAGAGAATTTTTTAGGCAGTTCATCTTCTAGTACTTCATTCTTGATTCATCTGACTGTCTATTGCCAGGTGGTTGCTTTAAGTGGTTGGCATCCTTCAATTATGTTTTTGCATTTTACTTCTTTTTGAAACTTTGACATCTTTTATTTTAAATCGAAACACATTTGTCACAAGTAGTATATATGAAGCATAAATAGAATATTTGATTCATACCTTGTAATGGATGTGTGTATTAAGTATATTTTCTTTTATTTGTTCATACACATATATTTTATTTTAAATCTCATGTATATACTACGTAATGTCAAAGTAAATTGTTCAATTATGAATATCCTCAAATGAGTTTTCATAAATTGTAGATCATGGATAGTCGTAATGTATTAGTGCTTTGATAAAGAAAGGTACATTTAGGCATGTTTGTTATTCTTATATTTACTAATGGTGTTTTCATATTTTTCTATTATGAAGATATACCTAATTAATCGTACACATGTTTTCTTAAAGTTTATCAAACATTCTGTAATTATCCATTCATGATATACATATGTTAAGAAGCATGGATGTTTGCTTTAATCTATATATGTTACATAAACTTCATCCGATTATAATTTCTTTCTTTTATCAGTTAATACTTTCATGTAGAACATATATATATTTCATAAAAGATTCAACATATGATAAGAAGATAATTATATAATGGATCATATGATTGTTTATCAGGTAATCATAGATATGCAAGAGATTTTTGGAAGATAACCAAATAAGAATATATCTTGAAGTCATTCTAGCGAAATATTTGAAAGATGTATTTTAGCATTTTGTTCTTATAGTGGAGCATTTGAAATCATAGCAAAGTATGTGTGTATACTTGATGTTGAAAGTTGGAATATACATTAGAATACATATGCTTTCTTTTGAAGTAATTTATAGTTGAATAAACAAATTGGAAGATTGGTTTCAAGGTTTCTAAAATATATTAAGTATATAAACCCCAGAGCCTCTAAAGCAATTCTTCAGAGTTTATGATATGACTTTAGAGTTTATGACTTGACTTCAGAGGAGTTAATTAGATGTTGTAATTTCAGAAGTTTAAAAGCTGTATTGGGTGCTAGTTTCAAAGTTTTCTGATCCTAAAGAATTAAAGAGTTGTTTCAGAGTTTTTGAAACTACTTTAAGTACAAGCCTTATAATTTTTGAGAAATTATTTAGGACCTTTGAGGATGCAGAAATAACTTTCTAAAATACTATTAAAGTTTCTGAAATACTTCAAAAGTGTTCTAATGGTATATATGAGTAATTCATATACAACTTTTAGGTAATGTTCCAATTCTTATAATCATGTGATCATTATTATTATAAAGTAAATAATTTATGCACATGGATCAACATGAATTATATATATTAGGCACCTTTATAGTTCTAATTCTTTTTTTATCATTAGCATTGTGCAAATCCAGTATAAGTTTTATTGTCATCAAAATGATTTGTAATACATGTGTGGATTGTCATCGCAATACATGTATGATTCAACATCAAGAACATTGAATGATGCTTAGAGAAATTACTCCACCACTGAGAAAGAAATTTTAGTTGTTATCTCTACTTTTAAAAAATTTAGATCTTATCTGCTTGGTACTAAAGTCATTGTTTATTTTGATGAAGAAGGAAGCAAAACCAAGGTTGATAAGGTAGATATTTCTATTGAGCAAATTTGACTTGGAGATGAATGACAAAAGAGAGACAAAAAATTGGGTTGCGGATCATTTGAGTTGGTTAGTCCATGTGGAGGATGAACTTCACCTGTAAGAAACATTCCCCGATGAGCAATTATTCTCTGTGAGTGAGAAATTGCCTTGGTATGCAAATATGGTAAACTATTTGGTCACTAACATTTTACCTCTTCATTTGTCTAAAGCTCAACGAAACAAGTTCAAGAGTAATGCAAAATATTATGTGTGGGATGACCCATACTTGTGGAAGCATTATGCAAACCAAGTAATAAGAAAGTGCATTCCTAAGAGTGAGTTTCTGTTTATACTCATGTTTTATCATTCTTATGCTTGTGGAGGTTACTTTGGAGCCAAGAGAATGGAAAGAAACATGTTAGAACATGATTTTTATTGGCTATCTTTGTTTCGAGATTCATACTCTTTCTGTAAGTTGTGTGATCATTATCAAAGGACAGGTAATATTTTCCAAAGGAATGAGATGCTACAAACCCCCATACTAGTCTGTGAAATTTTTGACGTTTGGGGTATTCATTTCACGGGATCGTTCCCCGTTTCTTTTGGTTTTGTTTATATATTACTTGTTATTGACTATGTTTTGAAATGGGTGGAAGCTAAAGCCACCAAGATAGATGACTCTAAGGTTGTTGTGAATTTTATTAGGGTTAATATATTCTCCAAGTATGGAATTCCAAGAGCTTTGAGAAGTGATCAAGGCATTGACTTTTGCAATCGAACAGTTGAAGCTTTGTTAAGAAAATATCATGTGATCCATAAGGTGTCGACTACCTATCATCCACAAACCAGTGGACAAGTCGAAGTATCAAATTGAGAGATCAAGTCCATTCTTGAAAAGATAGTTAACCCCAATAGTAAAGATTGGAGTTTGTACTTGGATAATGATTTGTAGGCATACAGAACTGCATACAAGACACCCACTAGTATGTCACCTTATCGATTAGCATTTGGGAAACCATGTCACCTTCTAGTTAAGTTAGAACACAAGGCTTATTGGGCTATCAAGAGTTTCAATATGAACATGGATGAAAGTAGAGAGCACGGGAAGTTGCAATTACAAGAGTTAGATGAGATTCATAATGAAGCTTACAAGAATGTAAGGATTTATAAGGAAAAGTCAAAGACTTTTCATAACAAGATAATCTCTAGGAAGGAGTTTAAATTTGGTCAGAAAGTTCTTCTATACCATTCAAGACTTCGTTTGTTTCCAAGTAAGTTACGTTCTTGTTGGAATGGACCTTTTATTATCACTAATGTCTTTCCTTATGGTGTAGTTGAAATTCAAAGTTTGGCAACTTCCAAAGTTTGCACAATGAATGGTCATAGACTTAAGCCTTTCTATGAAGGACTACAAGTTGAAAATATTGCAAAATTGGATCTTAAACAACCAATTTACATTGATTCAAGAAGGAAGCACTAAGTCAAGCCAACAACTATTACCAAAAGCGCTATTTGGGAGGCAACTCAAGGGGAGTTTGTGTTTCTTTTTCTTATTTTTTTTATTTCTACATTTATATTATGGTTATTTTTGCATCTTCTTTGCATTTGATCTTACATTGGGGAAAATGTAAGTTTTAAGTGTGGGGGAGGGGATGGGGTTTAGGTTGTATTTTTGTGTTTTTATTTTTATTTTTACTTTTATTTTAGAAAAAAATTTAAGAGAGAGTCAGTTTTACCCTTTGTTTTGGTAGTTTCTGATGATTTAAGGTTGAGGATGTCATGAGAAAGATTCAACAAAGCTTGAAAAATTTATAACATGATTAAATAAGTAATCTTTCAATTTGCAATTGCTTAGTTTAGTTATTTTCCTTGAGGATAATGATGACTAAATAAAAGTGGACACATTGATTCATGGACTAATGACACATTCACATCAGATAGAATTGTACCCTTTATTCATGGACTAATGACACATTCACATCAGTCTCATTTTTTTTTGTGAGAGATATTCTTTCATGGATTTGTTTCTCTAGAACTTGCCTTGATTCTGTTTAAGATACATTGATACATGCAAATATGAATATGATTAAGGCCCTTCTTCATTATGAATTTCATGAGTCAAATAGCCTACCTTGTGATTAATTTTTCCTTTGTTGAGCCCCCTTTGAGCTTTATAAACTTTTACTGTGAACCTATGTTACAAACTTGAAACCTAAAAAAATAATATCTTTACCCAAGCCATAGAACTAGTGGAGCATTGGTTATCATTTGCTATGTATGGGTGTGCAAGAAATAAAATATAGGGGGTGTCAAAATTTGTGGAATGACTATGATTGGTGTAATAGAATATATTGTTATTCTTAAAATTAAAAAAAATGTGTCAAAGTGAGAGAAAAAGTGAAAAGAAAAAGAAAATATCAAAATTCTAAGGGAAGGGATCTATTTATACATCATGTATTCAAAGGTGAAAGATGCTGAAGAAAGCAAGTGATTGAACATATCTTATATATTTGAGTATGAGTTGATTTATTTATACTTCACTAATTTCAATGGCTTTTGAGCTACATTCCCAAATATTTCTCACCTTTACCCTAAATTACATTATAACTCATGAAAAGTCCTTATGATTCATGATATGCATGTGATCCTAGTGATGGAGAATGAGAAGATATGCAATCATATGATAGATTATTTTCATTGGAATGAATTTGAGCAGAACATATACCCTTCAAATACATGAGAGTAGAGTGTTTATTTCCGTAAGAATTTTACTTATTTAGTTTAAACCATCTTCAAGAGAGAATGCTTACTGAATGATTATAAGTTGTATGAGAATGATTTGGTCATGATACATTATGAGTTTTGAAGAGTTTTGGTTATTCTTTGTTTATGATAATTGCAACCTTGATAATCTTTTGGGGAGAGTGAATTTGAGTTTTTCCCAAGGACAAGCAAAAGTTAAGTGTTGGGGAATTTTATGAGAATATAAAATATCATATTTTATTCCATTTATATTTAATATTTTACATTTATTTGACTCCTATATGTACTCATTATTCTTATATTCTGACAATTGGAGTGATTAAGTACAAAAAGAAGTCAATTGAAGGATTTTGGATAATTTTAGTATCACTCTGTATTTTGGGCATAACTCTCTCATCCAACCTCCGGTTGAGATGTTTAAAGATGTTCTGGAAATACAAGAAAAAGTTATACAACTTTTATATTTGGATTTTTTAGAGATAAGGAGTACATCAAGGGCAAAAATAGGAAGAATGCCAAAGTCAAGATGAAGTGCAGAGGAGAAGCAACAAGGGGTAAAGCATTGAAGGCAGCAGACCGGTACCACTAGTGCCCATCTAGCACTGCCGGTGCCAACACCACTTCACACCACCACTACGAGAAACAAGGTGGCACCTGCGGTGCTCAACTCCATTCCCACTTTTTGGATTTTTGCAAAAATTGTATATTTTATATATTTTTGACTTTGTTTAAATAGCAGTTTCTTAGAATTTTTGAGAGTTCTTTTTGCGAGGGTTTGAGGAGTACTTTTTGGTGGCTTTCGATGGAGAATCTTCTTGTTTTCTCTTTTCTCTTTTATTTTCTTTGTGATTTCATGGCCCTGCATGGCTAAACTTTTATTCTTGGTTTAAGGAGAAATAAGGCTCAGAATAAATACACTGTGAGATCTAATTTGATTTAATTATTCAATTTATATTTTGAGTATTGAATATTCTTCTTTGTCATGATTATGATTGTTATGCTTAATTACTAAGAGGCCTACTAGTTTATTATTCATAACAATCTATTGCTAGATTAAATATCAAATCTATAATCTTTTGATCTCTCTAATTTACGAAGCAACTAGGGTTTAATAATTTATTGTTATTGTAGTCATTAAATCTTAAAAAGAATATTTAACTAAATTAGATGCAATGCTAGTGCTTGTATTGTTTAGCTTCATTAATCTCCACAGATATTAATGTTGCTATTAGATTACACCTTTAACGCTGGTCTTGGGTTGTTTAGTGATTAGGGTTAATTAGAGCACTAGTTTCTAATTAACTATGTTAAAGGCGAGATGGAAAAAATAATTATAATGGTGAATATTTAAAGTATAAATTGATTTATAATTGCATCAATGATTAGTTACAAGTTTTGATGGTGGATATTAACTTGAACCAAGATTTTCTTCTCTGATAAATTTTCTTTATAACACTTTCTTTATTACATTCAATACTCCCCTTTTCTTGTTCACATTGCATAAAACTAAGCTAAATACTCCTCATGGGATCAATCCTTATTCACACTACTATAGGTAATTTAATTGGAGTAAGGTTTTAAATTTAATTGCCTACGATAGCACACCAGAGCAATCAAGGTTGCTGGGTGATAGTTTAATTCTAGTTTCTTCAATCTAGTATATCCGCATTTTTCGTGCCTTGATGATTGCACTGGATTTGCTATTCTAGATCTTAGAATTCTCTAGGTATGATTTCATATGCATTTCCATGCCATATTTACGTTGTTTTATGGCTGGCTATTTTTTATCTCATGAAAATTGTTGTTAAGCATCATTTACTATCTATATGTGTGCTCAAGCATATAGTGCCATATAGGAAATGATCTACTGTTGCTCATTTACATCAGTGTGCTCATTACATTTGCATATAGTCACTTGGGTTTTTCCAAATTAAAGGTTTAATTTTTGGGACTTGCATTTAAGATCATACATATTTTTATTCAAATAAGGATGGCTAGTTATGCTATGTGGTTTGGCTAAAAAGAAGTGAGGGAGGGAGGGAGAGAGTAAAAAACTCTCTACCAACAAACATAGTTTGCAAAGTAAAAAACTTAGTTAATCATTCGTCATGTTTTTTCTCCTAACAGACATGTTGTATTATAACAACCCTTTTCAAGATTGCCATACATATAGGCATGTCTGTGAGCCAAGCAAGGGTTCATTGCATGTTAGGGCCTTTAACATTTTGTAAATGTCTTCTCTAAATAGGCAATTCTTATGTGTGAGTAGCCCTTTACATCATGCATCTAATAGTTCTGCTGGATGATGGATGCGTTGCAATAGTGACTTTATCATTATTGGTTCCAAGGACCTAGAGAAAAGAAAAGGGCTAGCTTAAAGAAAGCATTTGTGAATCATCCAGGGTCAAATCTTGTATTTCATCTTCCCCAAATAAAATAGATAAAGATGTTTGACATCAATTAAAAGAAAAAGGATGCGTTTTTGATCAATTTGGCTGAAATGATCAACTATATCTATCTAAATAAAATATGGAATGATTCTTAATGTCTTCTAAAACTTTTTTTTTGTCATTCCAGAGATATGGACCAATTACCTCTACCATCCCACAGCAACTATTTAAGTTCTAATTCAACATAATCAATTTATGAATCAAGAGGTACCACAATCATGTCATCAAAATGGTAGCATAGAGTGTAGGAAATGGGCGTCTAGTTTCATGGGAGGAGATCAATTGGCTGAAGCTATTCATTTTGAATGATATAACCTTTTTACCCTCTTCCGTCTAAATTTAGATATACTCAAATGTTATACTCAAATGTTTCTTTTAACTATTAGATGTTGTTTTGTTGTGGAGTTGTATGATACACATCCATATGATCAGACCTGTTGGGGTCTAGTTTCAAAGAAATATTGATTGCTTATCTATGCTAATCAAATTATGTGATTGATTTGGATCTCTTGGAGTTTAGGCTACTACACCTACTGGAGTTATTTTTCAATATGAATTAGGTTAGTTACCTTATGGGCAGGTTGGTTTGGTGCATATTATGATTATATATAAATATAATTATATATAAGTATATTTATAATTCAATTAGTTTGGTGCATATTATGATTATTGGCAACAAAATTATTGTATTGCCTATGATAATTATTGTCAGCCAAACTATTATCTTGCATATAATGATTAAAGGCAACCCAATGTTGTCTTACATATAATAATTATAAGCAACCAAAGGGTGTCTTGCATATAATGATTAAAGGCAACCCAATATTGCCTTGCATATAATGAATCTAAGCAACCAAAAGGTGCCTTGCTTATAACGATTCTAAGTAACCAAAGGGTGCCTTGCATATAATAACTATATACAACAAAATATTAATTTGCTTGTCAATGCCCATATGTCATGGAGCATTTGCAACCAGATTGTAAGGAATTTATTTGGATATAAATAATTTTTAACAAAAAGTTTAACAGTTTTGCAACCAAATATTTGGTTGACAAAAGTCACTTTTCGTGTAATGAAGCACTCAAAGTGTATGCTAGATTTTTATTGGATACTCCTAATCCGTCTGCTTTAATTATTTAGGTGGTTGAATCAATTTATGCAGTTTGTATATGGGTAGCATATTCAATTTGATTTTGTAATGAGTAGATACGAATTCCTTACATTTCAGGTGCATTTTTAAGCTCTACTTAATGCAATGATTTGTGTCTTCGGGTTGGCCAACTGCTGAGCTGAGCATACAAAAATATTACTTTGTCCATCTTGACTTACTTGTCCAAGTACTAAGTTCCTCAGTTACTCTTGAGTCAATAAAAAATGATTTCTTTGCATGTGATGATAATTATCCATCACAAGTATGAGATATTCATTTCACGTGTGTGTGCATAATATTAGTGTGTGTATGTGTGTATATATATATATGTATATATAATATGATTAATGAGCATTCTTGCCGGCTTGCAAATGCAATCCATAGTTCCATACCTTTCATTCTTATAAATTTATTGGCAAGGTATTATAAGAGTGATGTAAGACATTGGGGCAAACGGTATTTTATAATTACATGTAAAATCTCTGATATGATTTGGCCATGGGTAAATAAAAATATACTTTTTAAAGATGCTTAATGGATTAGATTCTTAAAATTGAATTTAGACAGCTAAAGTGCATACATAGAAATGCTAACTAAGAAAAATTTGTGTAGACCTGCACCCATATTTGTGGGGTTACTCTTACCAACGATCTTGCAGAAGGCATCCAAGCAGCCGCGTGAAATTAGTTAATTATGTCTGGTTTTGTAGGGTTGGGGTCAACTCCACCTGAACCCTATTTATAGGTTGGGTTGGGTTGAAATGTCGTAATCTAAATTTCTAAACTTCAGATTAAATTTAGGTTAAGTTTAAGTCATCGATTTACATTGACATTT
>JAYJMB010032534.1:0-35570 GCA_036873735.1 Pouteria campechiana
TAAAATTCCTCAAAAATTTAATTTTACAGTATGCCGCATTGTAAAAATTACTAAAACTTTACAATAGTGAAAATTTACATTTTTGAAATTTCCAGGGCCTTACATCACTACATTCTAATTACTCCATGAAATATTGGGATGATTGCTCCACCCCGGATTGTAAGTATTGTTGTACAAGTATGCCGCATTGTAAAAATTACTAAAACTTTACAATAGTGAAAATTTACATTTTTGAAATTTCCAGGGCCTTACATCACTACATTCTAATTACTCCATGAAATATTGGGATGATTACTCCACCCCGGATTGTAAGTATTATTGTACAAGTTGTTGTGTTGCTTGTGAAAATTTCCAACAAAGTTAGCATTCTCACTAGGCTGCGCAAAAGTGTTACCTACCTAACAATCCATGCTGGCATGTCCTCCACTACATAATTCAAATGTCACTCTTTGAATTTTTATAATTGAAGCATTCACATTGTCAATCTTTTGGGTTAGTGCTTAAAACTATGTAGTGAGTGCAGGGAGAGTGTCCACTTCATGTACTCCAACAAATCTTCTCATTGATAACCTTTTAATAGGCCATTGATAACTATTGGATGCCATCTCCTCCAATAGTTCATAGGCTTCTTCTAGCATTTTTATTGTTCAATGTTCCCCCTGCAACTACATCAATCATAAAACAAAAATTTGAACTAGACCCATTGTAAAAAGTTTGGACCTGCATCCATATGGGTAGTCCATGATGTAGGCATATGTTGGTCCCATTCAGATGGTGACTCAAGAGGGGGTGTGCGGATTGAGTCTTTAAAATTTTTGGCCAGATATGATCTGTAGTGCAAATATATGAAAGAGATGAATAATACAATGCACTTAGACAAGAATTTTTATAATGCTTTGGCCCTTCACTTGAGTTCCTACTCCACTTATCTAATTTAGCCTTTTCTTTTAAACCCAAATTCCACTAACACCTTCTTTGATCAGTACCCTTCTAATCAAACAAATACACTTGTTGATTTCCAAACTCACCAACTAACTTTTACAAATTCTAAGCAAGTATCCTACTTAGTTGTAACACTCAAAGGTAAGCCCTTGACTTGCACAAATATGTAGAAATAAATAAGTGTGTACAAGTATTAATGCTTCTAGTAGGCTGATTTTGTACAAAGTTCAGAAGCAATAAACATAGTTAATATAACAATAAAATAGTATGATTCAATCTCTAGAAGTGGTTGAATGGATGACTTTGAATGCTTCTTTGAATGAGTTGTAGTAGAGTTGAAATCAGGGAGAAACAGTTTTAAAGTCTTAGTAAATGCTCTTATTATTTTTTAGAATGATCTCATTTTCTACATCTTCACTTGACTCTTTTTATATTGAAACCTCTTATTTTCTCTATTATGGTAGTTATAAATCATTTAATGTAAAGAAATGTTCAAATTTATGATCGTTGAGCCTTCTTTGTGGTTTCAGAGTCTATGATTCAGCATCAGATCCTTTGATATTAAGTGGTAGGAAGTTTCTTGCATAGTTCACACATCACCGTTTCTTCGGATGCGCCAAAGAGATGTTTCAATACCTCCACAATAGTACGACAGTAGCAACTTGCATTGGGATAGTAGGGATTGACTCCAAAGTCTTTCTTTATCTCCGAAGTACTTATTCTATGACTTTGAAGGAACTAACTTCAAACTCTAAAGTACTTCTCTATCTCCTAAGTACTTTACTTAGCTCTAAAGTACTTCTCGTCTAACTCTGATTAGTCATATTCTTGGAAGAGTATCATGTTAACTCCAAAAACTCTCAACTTTGTCTTTGAAGCACCCTATCGAATTTGAAGTACTTGACTTAACACTAAAGATTCTTTGCTAACTCTAAAGTTTGTGAGCTCATGCTCAGATGTTTTAAATTGGCTCTGAAAAGCTTGTCTTGGCTTTGAGGTGTTTTTGCAAATTCCAAAGCTTGTAACTTCATGACACCGAAGAGATTTACCTTTGTCTCCAAAATACTTCATTGGCTCAAAAGTAATATCCTTTTGTCTCCGAAATGCTTGAGCAACTCCGACAGGATAACATTTTAAATCTGAAGTTTTCTCCAAATTTTTAATGACTTTGAACTTTTATTTTCTTCTTTTAGGTATATTTTTGAATTATATACTTAATTCTCTTGAGCATTTACTTGGTTTATTCTCAAGATTAGTTTCAAAAATGTTTTTGCAAAATACTTGAGAATAAAATGTTAGTACCATAATGTTTCACTTATGTCTTTGCACATCATCAAAACATGGTTGGTTAAGAATATTCATCATTAAAATTAAGCTAGATAAGAGTGTATGCTCAACATTCTCCCCCTTTTTGATAATGACAAAATATTGAGTGATTTACCTTTCAAAACTATGCAATTAAAAAATATTAAAGCGATCAAATGCATATTTGATGTTCAATGAAATTCTATTAACTTAGTGCAACTCCCTCTGAATTGGTGCACTACATTTCATACATTTCACTACATTTTCTCCCCCTTTTTGTCATAATATAAAAGGTGGAAAGAAACAAAATGGATTGACATAGCCTATCATGAAATAGAATAGAAAATGACCAAAAGTACATATAGAATGGATTCTAAGAAAATACGGATTGCAAAAGAATGCAAAATAATCATACATCAAAAAGATGGCAGTCAAACATATTTGAAGAGAGAAATGGATGTGCAAATGCAACAAAATCAGCAGAATGGTTGGGATTTTCTCTTATAGGTTTTAAGAAATAATTCTTTGCGAGGGGAAAGAGGAGGCTTAGGTTGAGACGGTTATGGTGTAGGAGAAGACTTGGATGGTTTAGGAGTGGCTCTCTTGATTCTTTTTGGTGGAGGATGTGGAACGAAAAATGGATCTTTTGGAATTGCAGTAGGGGCCTCATGAGTATAAGTTGTGGGTCCACAGTCAATTACATAGATAAAATCAATACGTTCTTGAAATGTTGGGTCTAGTAACTTAAGAAAGCATAGAAGAGTGCCTTTCAAGAGGGATTCTATATTGACATTCATCATCGTAGTATATTCTTGATGGTACATGGAAATAGGAAAAAGGGAAGCCTTTTTGTGTTCTTTTAGAAGTGGAATTCTTGTCTATCTCTTGGGTTTAGAAGATGATACCTGAGATGAAGGCTTAGAAGATGATGTTTGGGGTAGTGGTTTTGGTTTTGGGATAGCAGGTGGTTTTCTTATGGTTTTAGCTTTGGTAGAAGGGAGTGGAGTAGGTTTAGGTATAGCTCACCCTAATTCTACGTTGCATTGTTGAATCAATGAGCTAAGGAAATAGAAGGGGAAAATGATCAGCAATGGCTTGGAGATTGGCATTAGAGTATAATGAAAATTCTTCCTCAGTTATAACGAGAGTTGATGAGGACCCGAAGGAGATGGAAATGAACTTTTGGGTTGCCTGGACTTTGGGAGTGAGTGAAGAAGTTTCTCAGAGTATATTTGAAGAATTGAATATTTATCAGGGATTTGAATCTTATGACCCTTGAGAGTCAATGGAGAATCAGGAATGAGTTGAATCCTAAATAGAATGTTAGGATCTGTGAGTTTTGAGAAAGGCAATTCCTAAGGAGATAGAATGAGAGATTGAGAGAGGAACATCTGAGCAACTACATTATTTATTTTTGATTTGCTTCTCTACTCAGATTCTATCATTTTAATTAGATTTGAGATATGAGATTATCATCAACTGATTTTGGAGGAGTGGGAGGAGGAGGAGCCGGTTTAGGTTTCTTTCTCTCTAAAATTTTTACCCATTGTTGAGGAATCTCTTCAATTCATTCAAGAATGAGTTCACCTGATAGAAAGAGATCTCTAAAGTCTAGTTAAAATATTTAGGAAGAAAATGAAAGATAGGAAGTGATACTTGAGTAGGATACTTTCCATATTTAACAATAGCTCTATGGGGATTGGAAAGGTAATCTTCTAGCAAATTTGGATAACTTTCAGTGGTTGAAAGTTTGGGGAAGGCAGAAGGTGATTGTGTTGGAGGAGAGGTGGAGGTAATTTCAGTAGGTTCACTCTCAGGTTGAGCAACATCTGGAATCATAGGTAATAGTTGTAGAGAGTGTGTGGCGGAAAACGTCACTATGATGGGTGAATGACCTTTAAATGGAAAGAAATGAGTTGGAGGTAGAGAGTGTGGAGGATAAGCTTGACCTCCAAATGACTCTGCTAATATGGTTAGAGAGTCAAGTTTTTGATCAATCTTATCAGCTCTTAAGATGAGAGATGACATGGAGTAAGTCTTTGATCAATTTTGTTAATTTGAAGAGCTAGAGTTGACAAAACATTTTCAATATGTTCAAGTTTGTTTTCCAGATGTTATGGAGTGGGTTGAGTGGTGGAGATTGATGAAATGGTTGGTGTGGATGGTTGGTGGTAAGGTCTAATGGGATAAGGTGATTTGTTAGATGTAAATGAGGGAGTGGTTACTGCTGCTGCTGTTTCATTTCCTCTTCTTAAAATTCCTTCTGACTCCTTTATTCTGACAAATCTATGTACTTCTCTTGGAGTCTCTCTTATTTCCTATTCTAATGTCTCTTGTCTTTCTATTCTTTCTTCTTCTCCTCCTTCATCTTCTCCTTTTGGTCTGGATCTTTTCCATTGAGCTACTTTTCTTAGTTTTTCATTGATCCAGCCTTGTGAGGTTTGCTTAAAGCCCATTTGCTTCAGGGTCTTTTCATCAATTGTGTCTGAGTCCCTTGGATGCTCTCTATATTCATTAGATAGATTAACTCCTACTTCTTTTATTAGCTTAGTCAAAGCCATTTTATAGGGGAGAGAAAATCTTGTGGTGCTTTTGACTGAATAAATGTGATCTAATATTAATTTTGCTCGATCCACTTTGTTTTTCTTCTTCAATGCCCACATGATTCTTCCATGTTTCTCTGACACATCTCCTATAGCTCCTTTTATTAGATACACATTATTTATTATAATCATATAGGCCAACATGAGACTTAAACTTAGGTGGCTAGAATGAAGATAGTTTTCTTTCTCATCTATTTCTGCACCTACCAAATTTGAAAATAATTGTTGTCTAGAAGGCCATTCAGGTTCTGCCTCTATTGTGGGAAGATTGAAACATCTTCTCAAACTCTCTATGGATACTTCAATTTCCACTTCTCCTATCCATGAATTTTCTATTTTAAAATTAAGATTGTAGACTATGGCTTTCACTAGTCTTGGGTAAAAATGATCTCTATGACTTAATACTCCAACCATCCTTGGTGTCTTAACCATTCACATGCTTCTAATTTCATGCCACTGTCTCTTAAAGCATTGATAAGCTCATAATATATCATATTTTTATATCTAAATTCATATGTTAAGATCTTGTTTTAATATTTTTCAGTGGATATTTCAATTAATAGAGTTTACTTTATTGATCTGTAAAATGAAACTAACAATTACAAAAGATGTTAGTTGAAAGCGATTTCTGGGACTGATGGAGGTATATTTGAAAAATGTGTTCAATATGAAAGTTTTATCCTTTATTCTTATCTTTCTAATGTATTAAGAATCATATGATTCTAAATTTATATGAGAAAGTTATGGCTAAAATAGTGCAACTACTTGTAGAGCTTCGCATTCGTTTACTACTTCATTTAATAGAAGGTGTTAATCTAAAGGCTCAAGACTCATAGAATATGAATGATTTAAACAAAATGATCAACATAAATGTTGTATCCCCTAAAATTATCTATTCAATTCAAAAGGAATGGAGCAATTCTAAGTTTGTATGAGAACATTATAATCAAAACAGTAGTACTCTCTCCAGAAAACTCTGAAATATCAATTTCAGAGTCAACACAAAAGGTTGTACTTTAAGCTTCTATGACTTAAAATACAATTAAAAGTAGGAAAAATGATTAACATGAAAGTTGTAGATCTTGAAATTATATATCCAACTCAAAATTACTCAATTTGGAGTTCATACGAGAAAGTTATGATAATTCTACTAAAACTAATCTAGAAGATCAAAAACTCCGAAGCAGAATTAGCAACTCTGAAGCGACATTTTTTAACTCCAAAGTTCACTTTAGAGACTCTAAAGCAACATTATCTCACTCCAAAATTCACTTCCGTGACTCCAAAGTTCACTTGTGTGCCTCTAAAGCAGACTTGTGCTTCCGAAATTGACTTTTGTGACTCGGAAGTTCACTTCAGTAACTTTGAAGTTAATATTTAGTTACTCCAAAGTAATTTTTATTAACCCAAAGCAAGCTTTAGTGACTCCAAAGAAGGAATTCAAATTTTTGCTTGATCTTTAGTGCATCCATAGCAGCCTAACAAGAAACAAAGTTTGAAATCAAAACTTGGAATTAGAAGTGCACAAATTTAGTTATTTTTCCATGCGTCAGATGTTGCAAATTTAAGAGTATGAGAAGTGAATTATAAAGTATTATTGGAAGTTGATTTTTTGGCTCAAGATTGTGTTACAATTTTTAGAACCAAGTATACACAACAACTTAGTTATTTTGAGAACTTCTATTTTTATGCATTGCAATGATTGGGATGCTACATTTTCGTTGGGAAATATTGAGTTATTATTGGAAGAGGATCTCTACGCATAGAGGCATTGCAATTCTTGGAGGAGTTCTACTAAAACCCTACTAGTTGAGTTATTTAAAGAGACATCTAGAACGTAGTTGGGGGGTTGGACGAGAGAAATTCTCCAAGGAAGCAAGAGAAGGATTTCAAGTTTTGTAGTCATACATATTCTTGAAAGTTTCATTTCTATTTTTACTATGAACTAAATTCTTTTTTCTAGGGCAATGACATAGTCCTCCTTGATATTTATTATTAATAGAGATTGTTGGGTTATTAATTCAACATCATTTTATTTCATTCATTGTGTATAATGAAATCATCTGATTTATTAAATTGTCTGATCACTAATTATGTGAATTAGCTTGATTATCTTTGAGTATGTGGTTAAGGTAGATGCCATATGCTAAACCATGTACTATGCTCCTTTGAATGAATGAGTAGATGGTTAAGGTAGACACCATATGCTAAACTATTCTACATGGTTCATTAAACTTCTTCTGATTTTTATGAGTTTTCAATCTCAATTACACTACACGCCATAGGTAATTGGAACGAGAGAAAATAATTGATTGAAACCCGGATGCCTAATGGTAATAATCATATAGTGGATCGAACGAACCCAAGATGCTGAATTGATACCAACATCTCAAGAACAATGAATATCATTACAAAACCTTCCTTTTATACCATCATGATATCTTTCCAAGTACCTTGAGTAGTCAGAATCACTATTGAGAAATGTTATCTCAAGTGTGTTGGTTTCTTGTCTAACTCTTTTGGTTGCTCTCTGTTTCAGATACTCTTCTCTCTCTATCCTTTTTTTTGTTTGTCGATTTGGTAAATTCCCTCTGTTCTCGCCATTGCAGTAGAAAAGGGTTAGGGTTAGGAGATAAAAAGGGGTTTTTACTAGGGTGGAACAAATTGGTGGAAAATGATGGAAAGATCGTTTGTTTTGGCAAGTTTGAATCAGGCAGGAAGAAAGAGGGTTTCCACTGATGATGGTTCTTTGGATGCTAGATGAGAGGGATTTTAGGTTTTTCGGAGGTGCTCGGGGGTTTTATGACGGTGGGGTTCGGAGTCACAAATTTGCATTTTGGTTCCTCTAAAGCACTAAGGAATGCTATCTTCGGAGGCAATGAAACAATCATGTAAGAGGATGGACTTCAGAGGCTCCAAAAATTTATTTCATAAGCTACAAAATAGAGTGATGATTCATTGTCAGAGTTAAATTGATTTTCTGAGGCATTGAAATGGATCATCGGCGGGTCTGAAGATGGTTTTGGAGGCTCCAAAATGTTGTAAATTTTTAATTTATTCTTTTGAGAAATTTTCAATAAAATAATCAGTAAGGAACATATAATTCATCATATAGATATTCTATTAATTCAAGCTAAGCATTTGGATCTAAAACACCTAGTTCTTTTCTTAACTTACTAAATCTGTCTTTTGAAAGAGGTTTAGTAAAGATGTCTGCTAATTGATTTTTAGTTGGCACAAATTCAAAACAAATATTATGATTTTAAATATGACCTCTAATAAAGTGGTCCCTAATTTTTATATGTTTTATTTTGGAATGTAAAATTAGATTCTTGGTTAGATTTATGACACTTCTGTTGTCAGATCTTATAGGTATATGAACAAAGTTAGGGCCAAAATCACTTAATTGTTGTTTCATCCAAAGGATCTGAGCACAGCAGCTGCCAGTTACTATATATTCTGGTTTGACAGTTGATAATGCAACAAATGTCTATTTCTTGGAAAACCATGAGATGATCATGCTTCCTAGACACTAACATGATCCTGAGGTACTTTTTCTCTACTTTATTTCCAATAAAGTTTGCATTTGAGTACCCTACAAAATTAAAATCAGAACCTTTTAGATACCACAAATTGAGGCTTGGTGTGTCTAATAGGTATTCAAAGATTCTCTTTATAGCAATTAGGTGTGACACTTTAGGATCTGACTAAAATCTAGCATACATGCATATGCTAAATATTATATTTAGTCTAGTTACAATAAAATATAATAATGATCCTATCATGCTTTTATAAAGTTTGTCACACAAAGATTTATCTCTTTCATCATTGTCCATTTCTATTGAAGTGCTTATTAGTGTTCCATATCTTTTACCACCTTCAATGTTAAATTTCTTTAAAAGTTCTTTTGTATACTTAACTTGGTGGATGAAAATTTCTTCTTTCTCTTATTTAATTTGTAGTCTTAAGAAGACATTGAGTCCACCCATTAAGCTCATTTCAAATTCTCCTTACATTGTCTTAGAAAATTCTTGGCAAAGGGTTTCATTAGTTGCATCAAATATAATATCATCAACATAAATTTGAACTATGAGTATATCATTCTTTGCATGCTTAATGAAGAGAGTAGTATCCACTTTAGCACTTAGAAAACCTTTTTCAATCAGAAATTTGCTTAGTCTTTCATACTAAGCTCTAGGAGCCTGTTTTAGACCATAGAAGGTCTTTTTGAGTTTGAAGACATGATTTGTACAATGAGGATGTTTAAACCTAGGGGTTTGTTCCACATATACCTCTTCATCAATGAAACCATTCAAGAATGCACTCTTTACATCTATTTGATATAGTTTAAAATTCATATATGATGCAAATGCAAGAAGCATTCTAATGGCTTCAATCCTTACAATAGGGGCATAAGACTCTTCAAAGTTAATACCCTTCTACAACTAATCTTATCTTATTTCTCACCAAAATTCCTGATTCATCCAATTTGCTCCTAAAGACCCATTTTGTTCCTATGATAGATTGATGATTTGGTTTTGGAACAATAGTCCACACATCATTTCTTTTAAATTCATCTAATTCTTCTTGTATATCTAAAATCAAGTTTTCATCTTCTAATGCTTGGTCTATGCCAGTTGGATCTAATTGAGAAACGAAAGAAAAATTGCCACATGTTTGGTGACTGGATGATCTATTTCTAACTTTATTAAATACATCACCAATTATCTGGCTTTTAGGATGAGCATGCATAAACCTCCAATCTTTGAGAAAGATGAGTTATCTTCCTCATTTACCGATGTTGTGGATGGTTTAGCTTCATCCGTTATTATCTCTAATAGTGGAGCTTCTACGTGTTTATCTTATAATCTCAGTTTCTCCACATTTGTTGGAAGATTATTAGTCTTATCATCAAAATCACTATTTCTTTTCAAGGAGTTAGTATGTTCATTAAATTTGACATGGATAGATTCCTCTACAATCTTAAGTCTTAGGTTGTACACTCTAAATGGTTCGCTAACAATGGAATAACCCAAAAATATTTCTTGATCAGATCTACTATCAAATTTTCCAAGGTTTTCTTTGCCATTTTTAATAATAAAGCATTTACATCCAAATGTATGAAAATAAGAAATATTTGGTTTCTTGTCATAGTATAATTCAAATGGAGTTTTGTTGAGTATGGTTCTAGCAAAGATCCTATTAATAATATAGCATACAATGTTCATTGCTTCCGCCCAAAAATACAATGGTAGACTATATTCACTCAACATTGCCCTTGCCATCTCTTACAAAGATTTTTTCTTCCTTTCTGCTACTACATTTTGTTGGGATGTTCTTGGTACAGAGAAAGTTTGAAGAAATTCATTATTTTCATAGAAGTTAGCAAATTTATGATTTTTAAACTCTCTACCATGATCAGTCCTTATGACAACAATGTGAGAGCTTTGTTCATTCTATACATGTTTGATAAATACTTCAAAGAATGAAAAAAATTTATCTTTATATGCTAGAAACATTACCTAGGTAAATCTACTATAGTCATCCATAATGACATAGGTATAATGTTTCCCTCTGAGACTTCTAATTCTTGTTGTCTAACTAAATCTATATATAGCAACTGAAGGGGTTATTTGTGTATACTTCTTTATTTAACTTGAATGATTCTTTTACTTGCTTACGTTTTATGCAAGCATCATACAACTTTTTGTCAAATCTTAGTATTGGTAACCCAATAATAAGATCTTTATTATATAATCTTTTAATTAGATTCTTATTACCATGTCCTAACCTTCTATGCCACAAAATGGGTTCATTGTCATTTACAACAAGACACTTAGCTTGAATATCATAAAGATTAACCAAATATATATTTTCATGTCTTCTATCATATACTATAATTGATTGAGACTTCTCTAATACAGAATAGAATTGATATTCAAAGACAACTTTGTAGCCTTTGTCACAAAATTGACTTACGCTAAGAAAATCATGTTTTAATCCTTCTACTAGAAGTACATCTGAAATTATAGTGGATAGTGGTTGGCTAACCTTACGAATCCCAATTACACTACTTTTACCATAATCACCAAAGGTTACTGTTCCACCCAATTTCATTTTTAGCTCCATGAACAGCTCCCTATTCCCTATCATGTGCCTTGAACAACCACTATCGAATACCATGTGAGGCTCTTTATGTCTCCCAAGCATAGCTGCATGGACAAAGTTAAGTCTTAACTTGTGGTACCCATTTGGGAATGGGTCCAAGTTATTTAGTTGTAGATAGCATTGGTACTCATTGTTTCTTGGGCATTCCTATTTTGACTAAAGGGGATTGAGTTGCACTTAGTACATTTGCAATATTTTTGGAACCCAAATTATAGTCTGTTTAGGCTTAAATTTTCTATGTTACTATTGTCCACCCTTTTTCTTTGGTTTTATTCTTAACAAGGTGGTGGTCAATGTCTTTTTCAGACCATTGTTCTCAACTACTACTTGCTCAAGTATGCTATTGGTATTATTATCACTCTTAAGCTTGAAATTTTCTTCCTTTATATTGGAGCATTCATTTATAATTCTTTTGAGCTCCTTTTTAGTTTCTTTATACTTATTTTTTAGAATCATGAAATTTGAATATAGTTGCTCTAACATTTCTTCATGATTGGGAAATTCAAAATCAGAATTCACTTGTTCTTCATGTATTGCCATGAAGTTGATTCTTATATGAAGTTCATCTCGCGTACTTCCGTTGGGAGAGAGTTGGCTGATTTCAGCTTTATGTTCTTCTTCTTCATCACTCTCACTTTCGTTTATTATGTTCTCTAGCATCTCTCATGCTACTAGAGCTTTCTTTTTCTTTTAGAATTTTCTGCTTGTTCTGTTGTTGTTGTTGTTGTTGTTGTTGTTGTTGTTCTTTTTGTTAAAGTATGAGTTATACCTCTTCTTTTGCTGATCATTTTATCTTTTGTCTGGTTTGGATAGTCAAACTTCATGTTTTCAAGTTTCCCATAATTGTAACAAGTGAGTATTTCTTTCTTTTTATCTTTTCTTCTAAAGTTATTCCTTGAACTATTTTGAAACTTTTTCTTCTTTAGCATGAATTTGAATCTTCTTATAACGTTTGCCATCTCCTCATATTCATTTCCACTTGTGGATGCATCGGATTGGGATTCATCATTTTCTAACTTAGCTTTAAGAGCACTTGCTTTCTTGCCCTTAGGTTCTTTTATATTTTTCTGCTTCATCAGTACTTTATGAGTCATAAGAGAACCCATGAGCTCTTCTAAGCTCATTGTGTCCAGATTCTTTGCTTCCTAGATTGCTATCACTTTGGGCACCCATTGTTTTAATAGGGATCTCAAAATTTTCTTTACCATCTTGGGCTTTGCAAAGTTTTCTTCTAGATTCCTTAGCCCATTTGTTATCTTCCAAAATCTCCCGAACATGTCTGAGATTGACTTTGTCTCCTTCATGTTGAAAGCTTCATATTCTTGCATAAGAAGATTTATCTTAGTTTCTCTTACTTATTTTGTGCCTTTGTGTGCAACCTCTAGTTTGTCCCAGATTTTCTTTGTTGTATCACAAGAGGATATCTTGTCAAACTCATAGGATGTAAGAGCACAGTAAAGGCAATTCTTTGCCTAAGCATCTTTTTCACCTGCTAGAATGTCCTCAGCAATGTATTTATCTTTAGTATTTAGGATAATCATTCCATCTTTGATGTTTTTCCATAGTTGATAATCTGAGGTAATCAAGAAATTTTTCATTCTCATCTTCCAATATCCTTAATTTGTAGCATCAAATAGTGGAGGTCTGGAAGGAGATTAACCTTTAGCAGATGTGTTGTGAAAATAGCTGGCCATAAAGATTTCTTCAGAAGTTATATAAATGGAATAATAATGTATAACAAGCGAAGGCTACTCTGATACTAATTGTTGGTCTCGTTTAGATGGTGACTTGGGAGGGGGGGGTGAATTAAGTCTTTTACATTTTTGCTAGATATGATCTATAGTACAAATATATGAAAGAGATGAATAACACAATGTACTTAGAAATTTTTATATTAGTTCAGTCCCTCACTTGGGATCCTATTCCACTTCTCTGAGTTAGCCTTTTTTGCTAAACTCAGGTTCCACTAACACCTTCTTTGATGAATACCCTTAAGATCAAATAAATATACTTATTGATTTCCAAGCTCACCAACTAACTTTTACAAATTCTAAGCAAGTGTCCTACTTATTTATAATACTCAAAGGCAAGTCCATGACTTACAAAAATTTGTAGAAATAAATAAGTGTGTACAAGTATTAATGCCTCTAGTAGGCTGATTTTGAATGAAGTTTAGAAGCGATAAACACAGTTAATATAAAAATAAAATAGTAAGACTCAATCTCCAGAAGTGGTTGAATAAATTGTTTTGAATGCTTCTTTGAATGAGTTGTAGTGGAGTTGAAATTGTGGAGAAATAGCTTTAAAGACTTAGTAAATGCTCTCTTTGTTTTTCAAAATGATCTCCTTGTTTTCTATGTCTTCACTTGACTCTATTTATATTGAAACCTCTGACTGTCTCTGTTATGGTAGTTGCGAATCATTTAATGTAGACAAATGTTTGAATTTATGACCTTGAGCCTTCTTTGTGGTTTCAGAGTCTATGATTCAGCATCAGATCCTCTGATCTTTAAGTGGAAGGAAGTGTATTGCATAATTCACATGTCATCATTTTTTTGGATGCTTTGAAGAGATGTTTTCGTACCTCCAAAAGTGGCGCTACAAGAGCGGATCACATTGGGATAGTAGGGATTGACTCCGAAGTCTTTCTTTGTCTCCGAAGGAATTGTCTCCAAACTTTGAAGTACTTTACTTGGCTACGAAATACTTCTCCTCTAACTCCGATGAGTAGTATTCTCTGAAGAATGTCCCGTTAACTCCAAAAACTCTCAATGTTGTCTCCGAAACACCTTATCAAATTTGAAGTGTTTGACTTAACTCTGAAGATTCTTTGCTAACTTTGAAGTTTGTGAGCTCATGACTCCAAAGCGTTCTATTGGCTCTGAAAAGCTTGTCTTGGCTCTGAGGAATTTTTGTTAATTTAGCATCTCATGACTTTGTGACTCTAAAGAGATTTCCCCTTGTCTCTGAAATACTTTATTGGCTCCGAAGGGATATCCTTTTGTCTCCAAAATGCTTAAGTAACTCCGAAGGGATAACATTTTAAATCTAAAGTTGACTCTGAAGTTCTTTTAATGACTTTGAACTTTTGTTTTCTTCTTTTAAGTATATTTTTGAATTATATACTTAATTCTCTTTACCATTTACTTGGTTTCTTCCTTTAAGCATCATGAAGATTATTTTCAAGATTAGTTTGAAAAATGTTTCTATAAAATACTCGAGAATAAATTGTTAGCACCTTAATATCTCACTCATGTCTTTGCCCATCATCAAAACATGGTTGGTTAAGAATTTTCATCATCAAAATCAAGCTAGATAAGAGTGTATGTTCAACAACATCTCCTTAATAGCTCGTTGAACCTTTCCCATGCCTCATACAATGATTCATTTTCCATCTGCATAAAATTTGTAATATCCTTATGAATCTTGTCAAATTTTGTAGGAGGAAAGAATTTACCAAGGAACTTCTGTGCCATGGCATCCCATGTAGTGATTGAACTTGCAAGAAGAAAAGAAAACAAACTTTTGGCCTTGTCACAAGAGAAAATGGAAATAATCTCATCCTGATTCCATCATCAGACACTATTATATTTAATGGTGTCACAAATCTCAAGAAAAGCATCAATATGGCTATTTGGATCATCGCTTGAAGTCCACTAAATTACACCGATTGCTAAAGTATTTGAATGAGTGATGGCTTGATCTCAAAATTGTTTGTATATTGTCAATGTCCTAACACTTGATGTGTTGCCCTAAATAGTTGGTTTAGTGTAGTCTCTCAAGAGCTTGTGTCGATTTTATATCCACCAACTTCCTCCATATTTTTAGTGTTACTCCTTTGCTCTCTCAGTTAACTTTTGGGTCAAATTCAGCTAGATTGCCACTTTAACTTATTAACTTACACTATTGCACTTTGAAAGAGACAATTTGAAAGAGACACAAAAAAATAGAACCAGATTAAAACTGAACACAAAAGAAAAACTAAAGTAATACCAACCTTGATTAGTGATGATATTATTGTGTAAGTTCACTAAATCCATGAAAATGGTGTCAAAAAATTATTGGCTCTTATGCAAGTATACACGATTACAAGTAATACAGATATGATGAGTTAGAGTATTGTTCCCTCAAGCATTTGTTTGATTACCACACTAATTACCAAACTTATATCAAATTTGTATTATTTTGTCTACTAAATTTCAGAAGATGCTATAAAAACTAAATCTAAATAGAATAATGTAACTATCTATGCAACATGTCTTAGGGAAAGTGAGGAGAAATCAATAAAAAAGATATCTAGGGAGTCAACTTCACCTAACAAATTAACTTGTATTGAAGCATTGCGTTGATCGGATTACCATTCCTCTCATTGTCAATCGGATGCACTAAAATCGACCACCCTTTCTCAAGTGCTATGATAGGTGTGCCTATGGATGTGATCTACTATGTCTCCATGCAAATCCACATCAATAAACCCATCAAGCATAGGCATGCATGTATGATATATGCGCTCATAAGGTCAAAGCTCACATGGATTGCACATGTAGAATGACTATCTCTACTCATCATTTCATTATATGTTCTTCCATTTAAGTGTCTATCCATAATTCATATTTCTCAAGTATGTATTAGAAATCAAAAATCACAAATATGGTGGCCAATCACATGCATGCATTAAGAACTAAAAGGAAAAAAAATGAGGAAGAAGATAATCTAAATCAAAAGTCAAACATCAACACAAAATCCATTGTTAGGATTCATCTCACCCAATATAAAGAAAATTAGAACATCATAATTGAATTAAACTAACTAAATGATTAATAAATATTGTCATGAATGTTGATTCTAAATACAACTGATGAACTAAGATTGAAAGAAAAGAATATGAAATTTTGTTGCAACTCTTTCCCCTTGTTCTTCTCTGCACAAAACTTCTTCTCCTTGCTAGCTACTTCTCTCCTCCCCCAAAAAGTTCCCCTCATTAAAGTTTTAATCTTCTATTCATAACCCATCTAATTAGGGTTAAACACATCTTGCATAAATTAAAATAATTTTACATACAACTCATCAAATTTCCAAAAATAGCCAAGTTATCACAATTTTGGGCACTCAACCTCCATATGTCGAACTCCCTTTTTATGCTTTTTTTGGCATCATGACACCCAACCTTTACCCACGGATTGTCTTTATTCAACATACTAGGCGCTACGGTGCCCATCTTTTGTCTCCATATGTAGTCTTCACTCACTGTTTAGGTGCTACGGTGCCTAGCTATTGTCTCCGTATGCTGTCTTCACTCACTGTTTGGGTGCAACGGTGCTGATGGTTCAAATTATAATACCTCGCAAGTGCATGAGTGTATAGCAGTACATGTACATGAGCAAGGGTTGATCCCATAGATAATGACAAACTAATTTAATTAAATTAAGTTATGTCCTAAAACTAATTTTGAAAAGGCGGATTGTTGGTTTGAACTAATAAAATAATAAACTAAAAAGATAATTGGAAATCTAGGGTTATAGAATGATATAGGATAGATTGCAAGTTACAAAGGTCTAGGGTTCATATTTCACCACTTAATGACTCCCCTTCCTATTTGGATATTAGATTCAATGCTTGCTTGGTTCGTTCTTTCTATGATATGATTATTACCGTTTGGTGTGCGAGTTTAAATTAAGCACTTTCACTCATTCCTATTAATTATGATGTATAGCATAATTGAGGTAAAAACCTATTACAATCAAGAACTATGAACCAAGTAGAATGGTTATGCATTAGGTATGCACCTTAATCTTCTACTTTTCTCATTCAAGGAAGCTCATGATTGTGCACTAGGTGTGCACCTTAACCATGCATAGATAGTCAATAAGATTTTTGAAACTAGTGATCAAGTAATCACACAAATCAAAAAATTGAATTAAAAACTATGAAAAAAAATATAAACTTGTATTAAATAATCAATAATCCAAATAACAAGGTTAATAAAAAAGGGCTACATCTTCACCTTAGAAAGAAGGAATTAGTTCATGAAGAAAATAAAAGATACTCCCTTCATGAAGAACATCATACGGCAAATCACCTTCTTGAATTGCCTTAGCTCTCCTGAAATCTCCTTCCTTACTCCTCAAAATCTTCTCAGAGTAGCCTTTAAGAAAAACCCTAGACTCCTCTGAAAAGCACCCAAAAACTACTAAAAATAGCGATTAAAAACATATCTTTTCCACATAATAAGAAAATAATAAATTATTAATTTTGTAGTTTGATCAGTCGCTGACACCAACAACGCCACCACACTGATCATCCCGCTCCTTTGCTACCTCAGCTTCGCTCCCTTGCTGCTGTGTTTGCCTTCCGATATTGCTTTACTGCTCCATATTTGTTTGCTTTCTCTCCTTGTCTCCACTCTACCACTAACCTAAACACACAATAAAAATGTATGAAATTGGCATCAAACTAATTAAAGATTGCATGGAATTAAGCTTGAAAACACAAAATATAAGTAACTGAAATTCACTCATCAGATACCCACAAACTTAAACTCCTGCTTGTCCTCAAGAAAAATTAGCAACCAAACTAGTGAAACAATTAGAATAACCTCTCTCTCAAATAATCAAACACATGCCAGACAAATTACACATGTACACATAATTCTGAATTCATTCAAGACACTTCCAAAATAATGACATGAAACTCATCCTTCATCAATTCTGTCATAAAGTGAAAATTGTGGATGTGTGTGCGTTATCACTCTTATGCTCCATGCATACTTGTCAGTTAACAATGTGTAAACTAATGATTCTAATGACCTTCAAAAAATACATCATAAGCTTGCTTTTCATTATCCCTGTTCACTAATGTAGACAACTCTATTCACTTGGATCAAGAGGTCTTTATTAAGCTTGTAATGGGGCCTTGGGTTTGGCTAACAAAGAAAAGAAGTAATGATTCACAAAGTAAGAGATCATAACTAAATTACATATGAATGTTCAGCCTTTTAACTTTTTGTTTGGGGTTTTCTCTACTTTATTTTTATTATTATAAGCTTTATTACTATCACACCCCCAAACTTATTTTCTGACAATTTCCATTGGGATGTGATCCCCACAATTGTGGGTTGTATTACTACCACACCCCTAAACTTGTTTTCTTTTGAGTTTATGGAATGTGATCGCCTAATTAAAACATATTTCCTTACTTTCATATGCTTTGCACATGTCATTCTTTTATTAAGCTCGATGTGGACACTAGTGGCAATGAATGTACTAGGTTAGCTTGAAAGGCTCAATCTGATCAAAGAATGCCTAAATCACTTCCAAGTAAACATGCTATCTAGGATTTTGCCTTAAGGGATATTCAAACAAGTTCTAACATGCTTGTGTCAATCAAAAAAATTCAATGAATTTACAACACTATCAAGAAATTTGCATGCACTTCTCATGATCATAACATAATGTGCTTGAAAAATCTTCATCATTCATGAAAAAGAAAGACTTATCACAAGAATTATTGAATCACAATGTGTTGCCTATCCTTCCTTCTAAATCATGTACAATGGTAATAAAAAAAGTCATCATATGTTAATGATTATCAAGAGAGAGAGTCATCCTATTCAGTGTCAACATGTTATACATAATTGCTCTTGGATTTTCTTAGTTGAGTTTTCAAAATGTGCAGCTCAACAAAATTATACCTAAATTTGAAAAAAATTGCCCAAAATAAAATGCACTTGAATGCAATGCAAAACACCCCCCAACTTAAACTTCACAATTGTTTTCAATGTGAAATAATGAAAGAAGTTTAAGATCAAGGGCTTCCCTGAATGAAGTGCATTCACATCCTTTTCTTTTAGAGCTAGCTTGGCATCATTTTAACACTTGGAAGAGCATCTGCAATTCTCTAAAATCAAAATTCTTCCTTCTATAACAATAATAACTAGAAATTAGAAATAATCTATCCTAACAGTAAAGAAAACAAGCAAACACTAAGCTAAATGATAAGAAAATAAAGAAAATTTAGAAAAAGGTTGGGTTGCCTCCCAAAAAGCGCTTGATTTAAAGTCTCAGCCCGACTATGGTCTTCCATCTTTGAATTGAAATTTGGTTTTTTGATATTTTGGCTCCTTGAAGCTTGGTAGTGGCTTGGAAAATGATAGTGCTCTCAAAATATGGTTGAATGATGCAACATCTTCTAATTTATCTCCTTCAACTTTTACTACTTTAACTATGTTTAAGGGCTCTCTTAAAAATCCCTTAGTGATTCCATCAACTCCCTCTAACTTGGAGCCATTCTTGTTCTCATTAGATCACTCCATCTCCTTGAAAATATCAAACTTTATAATATGATCTTGAAGCTTTGCGTTAGCTTTTCCTTTTCAATACCTGCAAAAGATGAAGAAATAATTATTGTAAAGAATGAATCATTGCCTATAAATGCATACCTTAAAAAATGAGGCAATTGCTCCATTTCAAATTTTTCTTTGATCTCCTCCTTTGTTAAGCCTCCATTAAGATTTCCAATTAGCTCACTAGCATTTTCATGTGGGAAAACATCTAAAGTGAGAATTTGCCCATTGCCATGGCAAGGTTTTTCAACAGCTTTGTTTAGCTCCAAACGTCCAGGAAATAGGATAGGTGTATCATAAGGCTGTGGTGGCTTATAATTGAGTGGAGGGTTAAGAATTGGAAATACTGCTCTACTTGCATTCACGTCCTCCTCATCAACTACAAAAACATTAGAATTGTTAATCATGTCACCAAATTTATCATGTATTACCTTACCACCTCCCAATGTTGTGATTGCTTTCACTTACTCTGGCTGACTTCATAGCTTTTTATATATGTCACTCTGCACAACCTCTATAATTCGCTCCAAATGAGTCTTTATCTTCTTCATAGTTGCCTACACATTTTGAAAACTTGAATCAGTATTTTGGAACCATATTTCATCATTCTGGGACCAAGTTTGTGTTGCTTGGATAAAACTTTGCAATGTCTCTTCTAGAGTTGGCTTTGTTGGCTAAACATAAGTTCTAGCGTGAATCAGATTCGGATCAATGTTCCATGACAAATTGGAGTGATTACTCCAACCATGATATGGATCATCAAGGGATGGTTGGTTGTGGAAATTCATTTTATTGGCTTATCCCAAAGATTTTATAAAACTCTGCTTAGAGGGACAAGAACTGTGTGACTAACCAGAAATATCACAAATAGAACATAACTTAGCGGTAATTGGTTATTTCTAGTTTCAACCATAAAGCACATCATCTTCATCTGCTTGGCAGGGTGTTTAGAAAGCTCAGTGTTAGAATTCAATTCATGCCTTCCTCTGGACCTACCTCTGACATTTTTCTGTTGTGAAGTCACCCCAAGCATCTCATATAGATCATAAATTTCCTCCAGGGCCATCTCTCCCATGTATTCTTCTTCCTTGCAATCAAAGCTCCCCAAAAAGAAAGAAAATTAAACAATGAAAACTCCTACTTATAATATAATACAAAAAAATTATAACTAAATTTAATTAAATCAATTTGGAATCATTCCCTAGCAACAGCTTTAAAAACTTGATGGTTTGAATTATAATACCTTGCAAATGCATGAGTGTATAGTAGTGTGCATGAGTAAGAGTCAATCCCACAAAGAATGACAAACTGATATAATTAAATTAAGTTACAACCTAAAACTAATTTTAAAAAGATGGATTGTTGGTTTGAACTAATAAGAATAATAAACTAAAAAGATAATAATAAATCTAAGGCTATAGACTGATATAGGATAGATTACAAGTGGCAAAGATTTAGGGTTCAAATTTCACCACTTAATGACTCCCCTTGCTATTTGATATTAGATTCAATACTTGCTTGGGTTCGTTCTTTCTATAATATGATTATTATCGTTTGGTGTGTTAGTTTAAATCAAGTGCTTTCACTCATTTCAATTACATATGGTGTATAGCATAATTGAGGTGAAAATCCATTACGATCATGAACTATGAATCAAGTAGAATGGTTATGCATTAGGTGTGCGCCTTAGCCTTCTACCTTTCTCATTCAAAGAAGCTCATGGTTGTGTTAGGTGTGCGCCTTAACCATAGATAGACAATCAATAAGATTTATGAAATTGGTGATCAAGCAATCACATAAATCAAAAGATTGAAATAAAACTTATGAATAAAAACATAGGCTTGCATTAAATAATCAATAATCCAAATAACAAGGTTCATAAAAAAGGGCTACATCTTCACCCTAAAAAGAAGGAATTAGTTTAATGAAAATAAAAGATACTCCCTTCATGAATAACATCATACTGCAAATTGCCTTCTTGAATCACCTTTGCTCTTCTTGAATCTCCTTCTTTGCTCCTCAAAATCTCTCAGTAGCCTCTATGAAAAATCCTAAACTCCTCTGAAAATCTCCCTAAAACTACAAAAATAGGGCTAAAAAATGTAGCTTTTCCACATAATAAAAAAATAATAATAAATTATTAATTATACAGTTTAATCAGCCGCTAGCACTAGTGATGCCACCACGCTGATCATCCTACTCCCTTACTGCTTAAGCTCCACTCCCTTGCTGCTGTGTTTGCCTTCCGTCACTACTTTGCTGCTCCATATTTGCTTGCATTTTCTTTGTCTCCACTCTTCCACTAACCTAAACACACAATAAAAGCATGTGAAATTGGCATCAAACTAATTAAAGATTGCATGGAATTAAGCTTGAAAATATAAAATATAAGTAATGAAAATTCACTCATCAGGCGCCCAAGTGCTATTCACCAATTATTTTTTCTTCACTTCTCTTGCACTCCATACCTTCAATTTACCTTTCTTTTTTCTTTGTTTTACTCCACTTTTCTCCATCTTCTCTTGTCCTATAAACACACACAAACAACATGAATTTCACATAAAATTATTACGAACCAAAGAATAATACGCTCAAACAATACTTAATCAAAGTGAATAAAATTAACTTATCAAAGACCATTTTTTTATCATTAAAATATATAATGATGGAGAAGGAGCTTTACATTCTCCCCTTCTTGATGATGACAAGACATAAGTTTAGTGCAACATTTCTGTGAGGCCTAAAAGTTTTGCTACAAACAGACTTGTATTGTAGCCGGAGATTGACAATATATGTTGTTAAGTCTAAACCCTTTACTAAGCTTGATTTTGATGATGAATAAGATTAAACAACTTATTTTTTATGATGAACAAACAAATGAGTGCAGAATTAAGGTACTAACAAAATACTTTTCAAGTAATGCAACATTAAAAATATCGAAATAGAATAAGGAGAGTAACTGCTAGTAATAAAAGATGTTAATTATAAAATTATTATATTAATCCTTTAAAGGGAGATATAAAAAAGGAATGCTCAAATAAAGGGTCATTCAAAATTCACTTAGAAGTAAATCAGAATTTTTTCAGAGACTTGACATGAAAGTTAGATGTTAAGACAAAATCAAGAATAAAAATTAGAAGTTAATCAGAAGTTACTCATAAGTACTTCGGAACGACATCAGAAATAAAATAGAAAACTCAGAAGCACTCTGAAGTTACCAGACATAACTCAGAACAATGCGAGAAGCAGACCAGAACCTCCTCAAAATCAAGACATAACATTATAACACATTAGAGGATGGATGGAAGGTTTTTCAGAATTAAAGAAAGACATCAAAAGGAAAATAAAAAAACTTTCTATACTCAGAAATTCTTCAGAAGAACAAACAGAAGTAATACTAAGGCATACAAAATTAATCTAGAAGTACAAACTCAAGTCAGGATCTTCCACAAAAAATTTTCAGAAACAAGATAGAGAAACATCAGAACTAATATTGAACCTCAGAAGCATCAAAAGTATTATAGAAGAAATATCAAGACATACATGATTATGCTAGAAGAAACTTCAGCTACACGGATGTAACTCAGAACACTGACACAATACATAGAAGCTACTTAGAATGCTGACACACTACATAGAAGCAACTCAAAAGAAACGCAGAAGCATTCTCAAAAATGTTTTCAATAAGGCATGAGTCAAAGAAGTATAACAGAAGCAAAATCTAAGTTTCACTACTAAATCAAAAGTTACTCAGAAGTTCTTCAAAAACTTAGAATATTACCATTGAAGGATAAAATAATGCATAGAAAATCTGAAAAGAATATTGCCAAAAATTTACTTATAATAGAAATTTTGAAGAATCACTTCAGAAGTTCTGTTAATCTATGAATCGAATGATAGAAGTTTTGAGAACTTTACTCAGAATTTTTGAACCCCAATAGTATGCAAAAATCATTACCAACCCTTCCTAACTAATTTGAAAATGATGCCAAAGGTTGCAACGATAAAATCTTTTCAAAGTCTATATAAAGATGATTAAGGAAACACTTAAACATATTAGAGAACACACTGAAAATCATTTTGATTCGAAGTACATTCACAATCTTCCATCATTCAACTCTAGTTGCTATGAAACTGCTAAAGTATTTAAAGCCTTCAAAGCCAAATTTGCATCAACTTCAAAAGGAGTTTTAATCTGATCTCATTGTATACTTTATTCATTTAATTAAGCCTTAATTTTTGCACATGTCTGCTTAAGTTACAGACATTATACTATACATTCCATTTGGAAAAATAAGTGATTTAGTTGGTAAGCTCTGTGAAATCAGTAGTTTGTAATAGTTTCTAGTTATCTTTGAAAAATCAGTAAGTTAGTCATTAAGCTTGGAAAGCAACATGTATAAGTTAGTTGGTGAGCTTGGAAATCAACATATAAAAATTTTCTGGTGAGCTTGGAAAATCAGTAAGTTGTTAGTGGAACCTGAGTTCAGTAAAGGAGATTGACTCAGAGAAGTAGATTAGTAACCCAAAAAGGGCTGAACCACTATAAAAATATTATGCATATGTGTTCTGAGCTATTCTCTCTTTTATATTAAGCACATCTCTTAAGTTATTGGCCAAAATTTTTGAATGCTTAACCCCTCCCCCCCTTCTCTTGAGCTACCATCCAGTTAGGACCCAATAAGTGATATCAAAGCAGGCTTCACTAGTTAATTTTCAATTACCAATATATTAACTCATAATGAGATTCAAATGGCTAGTACATTCCACAACACATCTGCTGAAGGACAATCCACTTCCAGACATCCACTTTTTGATGGAACCAATTATGGGTATTGGAAGATGAGAATGCAAAATTTCTGGATCTAGATTACTATTTGTGGCTTGTAGTTAAGAATGAAAAGAATGTTGCAAACATAGAAGATAAATATACACTAGAAGATATTCAAATAATAGAACATGATGCTAAGTCAAAGAATTATCTCTACTATACACTATCTTCATCTGAATTTAAAAAGATTTTTGCCTATGACTTAGCCAAGAAAATCTAGGATAAACTTCATGTAGCACATGAAGATACAAATCAAGTAAAAGAAATTAAGATTAATATTCTAGTGTAGGAATATGAAGCCTTCTCCATGAAAGAATCATAAACCATCTCTAAAATATTTGGAAAGTTTCAGAAAATTACCAATGGACTAAAAAGCTTGGGAGAGAAATATGAAGAACCCAAGTTAGCTAAGAGGATCTTGAGATTTCTACCTAGATTTTGGATGCCTAAAGTGACTGCTGTCTAGGAAGCAAAGGATCTCGATAAGATGACAGTGGAAGAACTCAGGGGATCACTTATAACCCATGAAGTCTTAATGAAGCAAAAGGTTCTAGATGAATTCAAAGGAAGAAGATTGCTTTATAAGATGATTTGAAGAATAAAGAATCTTCAAAAGAAGCCCCAACAAATGAAGATGATGAGGATATGGTAATGATAACGAGAAGATTCAAAAATATGATAAAAAAAAATAAATTTGGAAACAAATCCAAAAACAACAATAAGAGCAAGGAAAAGAGAAAGGAAATTGTAATATGTTACAATTACATTAAGTCTAGGCATATGAGATTGTACTATCCAGAACCAGACAAAAACTAAGGAGACAAGAAGAATAGGTATAATTCTTACTTTCACAAAAGGAATATTTTTAACAATAGAAAATTTGAAAAGAAGAAGAAAGTAATGGTTGCATAGGAAATGTTGGAGAATATGATGCAAGAAAGCTCGAGTGAAATAGACAAAGAAAATTAAGCTTAATTTAGTTTACTCAGCTCCAAAGAAAGAAATCAGGAGGAGCATAATACATGAATAAGCTTCATGGCCATCCATGAAGATGAGGTAAATTCAAAAACTAAAAATTCTGATTTAGAAGAATTATTAGATGAATTATATTTAGATTTCAAAACTTTAAAAGCTAAATACAAAGAAACAAAATGAGAACTTGAAAAAAAAATCTATGAATGTTCTAAGTTAAGACAAGAAAACACTTAGCTCAAAACTAACCAAAACTTTAACATAAGAACTTGAGCAAACAAAAGCAGAAAATCATGCCCTTAGAAAAACATTGACCTCTACATTTTTTAAACTAAAGGCAAAGAAGAAAAGTAGAGAAAACCAAAGAAAGAAAAATAGCAATAATGGAAGAAAATTAGAACTCAAACAGAACCTAATTTGGGTACCAAAAACTATTGCTAACATAATAAATATACTAATATGTATAGATAATAAATTAGTAGAATCTAAAAAGCAATGAGTACCAAAATATTTTGCTACTAACTCACCTGAACCCATTCCTAAATGGATACCAAAAATTATAGCTTGACCTTATTATTATAGGTGTGCTTGAGAGTCACAAGGAGTAGCAAATGGTATATTGATAGTAGTTACTCGAGACACATGATAGGGGGGGAGTTGTTCACAGAATTAAAAGTTAAAAATGGAGGAATAGTTACCTTTGTAGATAATAGAAAAGGTAGAGTGGTTGAGATTGGTAAGATTAACCAACCTCCCTCTATTACTATTTCAAATGTTTTACTAGTAGAAGGATTAAAACACAATTATTAAAACACAATCTTTTAAGTGTTAGTCAATTTTGTGATAATGATTACAAGGTTTTGTTTGAATCACATATATGTTCTATAATAGATGATTCAAATTTAGTTGTAGTACCTGGTAAAATATATGAAAATATGTATTTAGTAGATTTGAGTGATATCCAAGTCAAATGTCTTATTATAAATAATGAAGAATATTTGTTGTGGTATAGAAGACTAGGACATACCAACATGTTCATGACTGAAAAAATATACAACAAAGATCTTATTATTAGCTTAACCAAACTAAAGTTTCACCAAAATGAATTGTGTGATGCTTGCTTAAAAGGAAAGGAAGTTAGAGAATTATTCAAATCAAACAAAGAAGTATACATAACTAAACCACTTCAATTGCCACACATGGATCTTGTTAGAACAATAAGAACTAGAAGTCTTAAAGGCAAACGTTATGCATATGTCATGATGGATGACTACTCTAGATTCACTTGGATAATGTTTCTCACTTCCAAAGATGAGACTTTTTCATTCTTTGAATCATTTACCAAGCATGTACATAATGAACAAGATTCTCATATAATAACCATAAGAAGTGATCATGGAGGAGAATTTAAAAACCAGAAATTCACTGCTTTTTGTGAAAGTAATGGAAATTTGCACACATTCTCTACACCAAGAACACCTTACCAAAATGGAGTAGCTAAAAAGAAAAGCAGATCCTTGCATAAAATGGCAAGGATAATGTTTAGTGATTATGACTTACCTCAATGTTTTTGGGCTTAAACAATGAATACTTCATGCTACAGTTTTAACAGATCTTTTCTAGATCTATACTCAACAAAACTCCATTTGAATTATATTATGGCAAAAAACCAAACATTTCTCATTTTCACACTTTTTGTTGCAAATGTTTCATTCTTAATAATGGGAAGGAAAACTATGGCAAATTTGATAGCAAATCTAATGAAAGCATTTAACTTGGTTATTCCATTGTTAGCAAAGCATTTATAGTCTACAACCTAAAAAATAAAACTGTAGAGGAATCCATTCATGTAAAATTTTATTAAAGTACTAACCCCTTTAGAAAGATAAGCAATTTTGATGATGAGACAAGAGAACTCATAATATCTCTGGTGAAAATAAAAATACAAGTTGAAGATAAAGATTCTTCACAATCAAAAACACAAAATGATGAAGAAGAAACAGATGATAGACCATCCATCAATGAGGTAAATAATGAAGGTAACAATTCCCTTCCCAAAAATTGGAGATTCATGCATGATCATCCTGAAAACTAAGTAATTGGTGATATTTATGATAGAGTGAGAACTAGATCTTCATATCATTAAAATGTGATAATTTTTCTTTAATTTCTCAACTAGAACCAACTTGCATAGATCAAGCTTTAGAAGATGAAAACTAGATTATAACTATGCAAGCAAAATTGGCTCAATTCAAACATAATAATATGTGGACACTTGTACCAAGACAACAAAAGTATACTGTCAAGAGGAAGGAATAGACTTTGAAGAATCATATGCTTTTGTTGCCAGAATTGAAGTTATTAGAATGTTACTAGCATTTGCATCTTTCATGAATTTTTTCTAAATGGTTTCATTATTGAAGAAGTTTATGTATAACAACCTCCTAGGTTTAAAGATCATCATGATTCAAACCATATTTTCAAACTCAAGAGAGCTCTCTATGGATTAAAACAAGAATGGTATGAGAGATTAAGTAAATTCTTAGTCGATAAAGGATTTACTAGATGTAAAGTAGACACTACACTTTTTATTAAGTATGACAAAAGTAATATGCTAATTGTTCAAATCTATGTGGACGATATTATATTTTGTGCAACTAATGATAAATTATGTCAAGATTTCTCTAAAGGAATACAAGGAGAATTTGAGATGATTTTAATTCTTTCTGGGACTTTAAGTAAAATAGATGAAGGAAGAAATCTTTATCCATCAAGCAAAATACACCAAAGAATTACTCAAGAAATTTGATTTAAAAGAAGGAAAACTATTAGCCACACCAATGAGCATATCCATTAAAATGGATAAGGATGAAAAAGATAAATCTATTTATCAAAAACTTTATAGAATAGGATCTCTTTTATATTTAATTGCAAGTAGACTAGATATTATGTTCAGTGTCTGCATGTGTGCATGATTCCAGTCAGATACTAAAGAATCACATCTAGTTTATATTAAAAGAATACTTATATACCTTTTAGATACTTCAAATCTTGGAATATGGTATTCAAAAGGTTCAAACCTTGAATTAGTTGGGTGCTCTAAGTCAGATTTTGCAAGATACAAGGTAGATAAGAAGAGTACCTCAGGATCATGTCAATTTCTTGTAAGCATAATCATACCATGGTTCTCTACAAAACAAACATCTGTTGCTTTATCAACTATTGAAGCTGAATATTTAGTTGTAAGCAATTGTTGTGCACAAATTTTATGGATGAAACAACAGTCAAATGATAATGGTCAAAAATATGTTGATACTTCTAGTAGATATGACAATCCTAGTGCAATAAATTTGACAAAAAATCCAATGTTGTATTTCAAAACTAAACACATATACGTCAAACATCACTTTATTAGACATCATGTGCAAAACCATGACATCTATCTAGAATATGTACCAACTGAAAACCAGTTAGCAGATATTTTTACAAAACTACTTCTAAAAGATAGATTCTGTAAAACTAGGAGAAAACGTGTTGTATTAGATCCATATGCATGAAATTCATATTGCAAGATTTAATCCTAATATAATGTTATTGATCCCATTAAGATGCCTAAGATCATTCATAAACGTTAATTAAACTACTTTAGAAGTAAGTCAAAATTTCTTAAACATCATTAAAAATTCATCAAAAATGATTTAGAAACTTTGTTACATCACATAGAATTCTTTAGAAGTAATATAGAAGTTCTAATATAATCTTGGAATAATTATCATTCATCACAGAAGTTCTATGATACTCACTCGAAACTTCTGACTAACGAGCATAATTGCCCTAGAACTTCTATTTTAAAATACTCCTTCTGCACATATCCCTTGGAACTTCTGAGGTTGTTAGCATAGAATTTCTGATTAACATATGATCTGCACAGAATCTTTGATATAGTGTATCAAAAGTTCCATTCCCTACAAAAACCCTAGCGTTAGAAACTCTACACACTTGTTTCCTTTGAGCCCCTTTTTCAAAAAAGGCGATTCATTCTTCATTATCTACATTTTCCCTCCTCCAAACGCTCTCACTTCTATTCATCCCCAAAGACTTCTCCTTCAAAATCTTGAACCAAAAATTCTTTGAGAAATTGCAAATGGTGAGGACAAAGAGGGTGAGCAAACGAGCTAAAATCTCATCTTTATATTCTAAGATAAGGAGAAGAGAGAGTTCAGAAGAAGCGACTCCAAGGATAAGAAGAAGAATAGAAGATTACCTTCAAAAGGTAATCTTTAATAAATCTTCAGCTATAGTAAGTTTATTAAGTATTTTGAAGGAAGAAATAATATGAAAGGAAGTATCTTTGACTTTGAAGTGTTTGGAGAGAATGGCCTGAATCTAGAAGTGACCAATTGGATTAAGTTCCAAGGATGGTAAAACTTCATGAGCTATAAGGATAATTCCTACACTAGAATGGTTCAAGCCCTAGTCACCAACTTCAACTACAACACCAAAAAATCATGGATTGGGAAAATAGAAATAAATCTATCTCCATAGAGTATAAGAAATGCATTCAATATTCCTAAGATAGAACAACAAGAAATAGATTGGCCATCTAATAGAACTAGGCTATTTTCAGATCTAGTTGGAGTAGAAATTAATGTAACATACTTACATGTTAGACATCTGAATTTAATCTCAAACTTGCTCATATGTTGATCTTCAACAAGATATACCCAAAATCAGGCTGCATAGATCAAATTTTTGAAAAGGAAGCCAAGATCTTATAGGCTATAAAGCACAGGAAGAGAATCGATCTTGCTCAAATTATTGCTGATCAATTATACTTGGTTAAGACAGCTACCAAGTATTATCTTCCATATGGGATAATAATGAGCAAATTTCTGAGGATAGCAAACATTGATCTTTACAAAGAATATGGAGAAGAATTCATGGCAACAGAAGCAATAAACAGGGATACTTTGAAGAGAATAGGCTTCAAATTAATTTCACAAGGCTAGATTTCTCAGAAGCCAAGAAAAGAAGAACAAATAAAGAAAACAAAAACTAAAGAAGAAAGAAGAGATAGGCAAGAGACTTCCAATAGACATTCGAGAAGAAGCTATAGGAAGAAATGAAGAAGAGACAAAACAAGAGGATAGAGAGGAAAGTATAGCAGCAGTACCCTCCAGACCTACCCAACTCAACAACAGTCTTCCATTCCTCCACCTCAACAACCTACCTATTTAATTCCACAAAACCTTGACACTATTCTTTCAGCCCACATACAACCTTGAAACACAAAATTCAAATCTCAATGAAAAGATGGATTCAATTTGGGAATTACTGGTTGACAAGCTAAATACACTAAGTGCTAAAATTGAAGTTGTCAAAACCCAACCTCAAACTCAACATTCACCATCCTACCCAATCTCTCATCAACTACATCGCAAATCTCCATCACCCATTCATTTCCCTACACATTCATAATCTTCCATCTCACATGCATTCGCTCCAGCTACAAAAGTTGTCCAACCTCAGGCTAAATAATCTGAAACCATATTCAAACTCCCACACAAACACAACCCTCTTTAGTCTTTCCAAAATTCATATCTATTGAACCATTACCCAATCTGCCAAAAGATTATCTTTCAAATCCCTATAAAGATATTGTTAGATATGGAAAGTATCCCATTATGGTACCACTTCCTAGATTTTATTTCCTACCTTCAACACCATTAGTCTAGCTAGACTGCACTTATTATGATCTCATTCTATCAAGAGAAATTATTCAAACTCAAATTGATGAACTTACTCCATATCTAAGGAAGAGAGCTCCAACTCCTCTACCTTCTCCAAAATTAGTTGATGAAAATTATGATATACTTCTTCATATTTTTCATTCAATCAAACTCACATATTCTGAATTCAAAGCTCAATCAAAAATCAATTCTACTATCTCCAGAATGTTTCTATCCCACAACCTTGTCATCTATCCTTTATCACTTTCATTTCCATAAATCACCGATCAGATTACTCTTTCCAGAATTCAACTTATCCCTAATCCTCCTCTCACACCCATAGGCCATAAAATCAACATCCCTTAGTTAGAATCTTTCTAAGATGCATATAATGAGAAACTTCTTCAAAAGCTTCCAGCATCAAGGCTTCCTAGAACAACATTTTCATCTCCCTCAAGACCTCTCAATATCACTTTCATAACTAAGGAAGAGTTTTCATTCTATTCTGAAGCTAGTCTATAAGCTATTGTTGACAATCATCCTTTTCCTTTTCCAAAGTTTATTGATTCATCACTTCTTCATAAAATATGGGTGTGTTATTCAAAACCAGCCCCCTCTCCAAAACCAAAAACCTCACCATCTCCTAAAATAGCCAGAAAACGAACAACCTCACCTTCTCCAAAACTAGCTCCAATACCAAAAACATCCAGAAAACCACCTATTATTCCCATAAAATAAATTGTTCAAACAAAACCAAAGAGAAAACCAATAATTCCACCTCCCAAAGTTCATAAAAAGGCTTCACTTCCTTGTTACCCTCTGTATTATGAAGAATACATGGCTAGAATGAATGCCAACACTGAAGTCATTCTTAAAAAGCAATCCCCTCTTTTTCTTGAACTCTTAACCCCACATTCAAAGACTACATTAATATCGTTTATGTTTCAACCTACAAAAGCCCCTTTTTAATCCAAGAATTGTCCACAGCAACTTCAAAAGATCCCACTTTTGTTCCTCCACCTCCTCCTCCCAGAATTAAAAAGGTTGTATCCAAACCTAGGTCATCTTCAAAACAAACCACTCAAAGTCCTACCTCTATAACCACAACTCCTCCTTCTGAAGGCCCCCACTTCTTTCCTCTAACCTACACTAGAAAACCAAGAACCTAACTTACTACTATATTTAACTCATATCTTCCTTTTTTGGCTACATTCTTTTTTTCATGTGATTTTACTTCATTGTTGATGAGAATGCAAAATATCATATTTTATTCCCGTAATACTTAATCTTTTATACTTATTTAATTCCTATATGCACTCATTATTCTTATATTCTGAATTAGGGGACAATTGGAGTGTTTAAGTACAAAAAGAAATCAATTGAAGGATTTTGGACAATTTTAGCATCACTCCATAGTTTGATCATAACTCTCTCATCCAACCTCCAATTGAGATGATTAAAGATGTTCTAGAAACAAAAGAAAAATTCTACAACTTCACGTTTGGATTTTTTCAGAGATAAGGACTACATCAAAGGAAAAAATATGAAGAATTCCAAAATAAGGATGAAGTGTAGAGGAGAAGTAACAAAGAGTAGAGCACCAGAGGCAGTAGACTGGGGCCACTGGTGCCACTGGTGCCAACCCACATCACACCCCCACCACACCGAATAGCAAGGTGGAGTCGGCAATGCCTGAATCTGTTTCCAAATTATCAATTTTTATAGAAATTATATATTTTACATATTTTTGACTCTGTATAAATAGTAGTTTCTTAGAATTTTAGAGAGTTCTTTTGCTAGGGTTTGGAGAGGACTTCTTAGTGGATTTTAACAGAGAAATTTCTCTCTTGTCTCTTTTATTTTATTTTCTTTGTGATTTCATAGCCCTACATGGCTAAACTTTTATTCTTGGTTTAAGGAGACAGAAGCTTCAGAATCTATATACTGTGATATCTAATTTGTTTTAATTATTCAATTTATACTTTGAGTATTTAATGTTCTTCTTTGATTCATGATTATGATTGTTATGTTTAATTGCTAGAAGATCTACGAGTTCATTATTCATTGCAATCTATTACTAGATTAGATATCAAATCCGTAATTGTTTGATCCCTCTAATCTGCAAAGCAAATAGGGTTTGATAATTTGTTGTTGTGGTTATTAAATCTTAGGAACAATATTTGACTAAATTAAATGAAAATGGGTGTGCTTGTGTTGTCTAGCTTCGTTAATTTCTACAAATCTTAAGGTTGTTATTAGATTAAATCTCTAGCATGTGTTTGAGGTTGTTTATTAGTTAGGTTTAATTACATCGCATGTTTCAAATTAACTATGTTGAAGGAGAGATAAGAAAAATAATTTTGATGGTGAATATTCAAAGTATGATTTGATTTATAATTGCATCAATGACTAGTTACAAGATTTTGATGGTGGATGTTGATTTGAACCAAGGTTTTCTTCTTTGATAGATTTCTTTTATAACACTTTCTTCATTACATTCAAAACCCCCCATTTTGGCGTCATTGTTAGGGAGGCATTCAAGTTGATTTTTGTGCTTTTATGATTTTTCTATTTATTTTTTATTTTTTATTTATTTTAGGATTCATTAGATTCTCCTTAATTTTTTATAATAGTTACTCGATCTTTTAATTAAGATGATTTGTAGTATGAACCATAAATTGAAAGAACTTTGTACAGGTTAAAGTGTAAAGCTCAGAGAAATTCTAAAAAGGAGGAAATCATGGCTGGAACTTGAACTTTGAACGAACTTGCCACACATGATTTGGATCAAAAACCTTTATGCATAGTGTTTCCTTCTTTAGATGCTACTATTAATTTTGAATTAAAATCTAGACTAATTCATCTCTTGCCTATGTTCCATGGTCTTGCAGGTTAAAATCCTCACAAGCATCAAAAGGAGTTCCATGTGGTGTTTACGAATATGAAACCAATAGGGGTGACTAAAGAGCAGATAAAACTAATAGCCTTTCCATTCTCTTTGAAGGATTTGGCTAAGGATTGACTTTATTATTTACCATCTAGGAGCATCACAACATGGAATAAGATGAAGAGGTTATTTTTGGAGAAATATTTTCCAGCTTCAAGGGCGACCAATATTAGGAAGAAAATTTGTGGTGTGAGACAACATAGTGGAGAATCCCTATATGAATATTGGGCGCGTTTCAAGAAATTATGTGCATATTGCCCCCATCATTAGATTAATGAGCAACTACTCATCCAATATTTCTCTGAGGGACTTCTTCCCACTGAAAGAAGCATGATTGATACTGCTAATGGAGGATCTTTGGTGGATAAAACTCTTGAAGCTACAGGGAACTTGATTGCAAACATGGCAGCTGACTCACAACAATTTAGTAATAAGCTTGATTCTCTATCCAAACCTATTAACGAGGTAAGTGTTTCCTTCTTTGAATAATAAATTGCAGGTCTAACTTCTCTTGTTCATCAATTGGCTGCAGGGAATATGCAAACAATGAAAGCTTGTGGAATTTGCTCCATGGTAGGACATACAACTACTACGTGCCAACTCTTCAAGAGGAACCTATTGTGTAGGTGAAAGTAATGGGTGGTTTTTCTGGACAACCAAAAAAGAAGTAAGATCCCTATTTGAACACATACAGCCCCGGATGGAGGCATCATCCCAATTTTAGCTATGGGAACCCACAAGTAAATCAGCCTCTTGCTCAAAATCACCCAACTTTTCCATAGTATCAGCAGCCATACCCACCTAGATAACCACAAGGATAAACTTCTAACTCTAGTATGTCTTTAAAAGATATTATTAAGTCTCTTGCTGCTAACACTTTGGAATTTCAACAGGAGACAAAAGCTAGCATTAAGAATTTAGAGAATCAGACAAAGGCTAGAATTCAGAATTTAGAGAATCAAGTAAGTCAAATAGTTACCACAATCAATCAGCTGGAGACACAAAATTTAGGAAAATTGCCTTCTCAAATAGTGGTGAACCCAAGAGAGAAAGTAAGTGCAATTGTTTTGAGGAGTGGTAAAGAGATTGACATTCCAACAAAAGCAACTCCTGCACCAACAGAGCAAGAAAAAGCAAAAAGCATTATTGTAGACAAGGCCCTTCCTAAGGACAATGAAGTAATTCATTGTAGGTTTCCACCTCTTTTTGAATATAAACTAGTAACACCTTTTCCTCAAGCTTTAGCAGAATCTCACAAAATTAAGAACTATAATAATTTTTATGAAACTTTTCATAAATGTGAGGTAAGTATTCCACTTTTTAATGCCATTAAACAAGTACCATGTTATGCTAAATTCCTGAAAGAATTGTGTACAATAAAGAGGAAATAAAAACTTCAGAGATATGAGAAGGTGAGAGTAGGGGAGAAAGTTTCTGCTATCATTCAAAGAAAACTCCCTAAAGTGCAAAAATCTAATTATGTTTACTATCCCTTGCATGATAGGTAATACAAGACTTGAAAAGGCCATGTTAGAATTAAAAGCTTCCATTAATGTTATGCTATATTCTTTGTATGCTTCTTTGAAACTTGGACCTTTGAATATGACTAATTTTGTGATTCAATTGGCTGATGGATCCAATGCTTATCCAAAAGGTGTAGTTGAGGATGTTCTTGTGCAAGTCAATGAATTAGTTTTTCCTGCTGATTTCTATGTGCTAGATATGGAGAATG